>PHNY01206901.1:11832-22089 GCA_003724115.2 Anethum foeniculum | reverse complement strand
ACTACCTTTTCTTCTGGTATGTGATGTATAGGTGATGACTGCATTTCAATTGTCAATGGTAGCTCAAATATCAAGATGAAGATGATCTCTTGTGGACCTGGTCATGGAATTAGGTATCCTGGAATATACAAAGTTATCATAATTTGAGTTATTCAGTACGTAGCAATCATTACATGTAAGCATATTTTGGCGGAAATCACCTAAAGTTTTTCTGACTCACTTTGATTCCTCGTGCAGCATTGGAAGCCTTGGGAAGGACAACTCGACAGGCATAGTTACACAGGTAGTCGTAGACAATGCATTTCTTCGAGGAACTACAAATGGTCTCAGAATCAAGACTTGGCAGGTAATCCTCTATCTTAATGTTCTTTTAGTATTAGTATTCCTTCAAAGTTCTCAATAATTTAATGATTAAAACAACCCATTATATTTCTATTCTGACTATTATTGGTTTCAAGTGTTGAGATATCTCTTTATGCAACCAGTCTTTGCACACAATAATCTTTGGAATCTAAGGGAAATTTGACCACCAGCAAATTGTGCTTGTTTACATTCTCTTATCTCCGCAGGATGCCTATGTATTTATCCATTATAACTATTTACAACATGATAATGTGATGCTTCTCTAAACACGGTACCAGAATATTTGTCCAGGAGAACAGGAGATGCATATTTATCTTGCTTATCTGGTGCAGGCAGGATCAGGTTATGTTCGTTCAATACGCTACCAAAATGTAAGAATGGAGGATGTGGCCAACCCCATCATAATTGACCAATTCTACTGTGATTCTCCAAAATCTTGTGATCAGAACCAGGTACATAAAGTCATTGAACATATAAGCCTTTAATCCTGAATGTATGAAAGCTTTCCACTTCACATCAACTTGGAAAGCAACATAAATTTGTACCGACACATAACCTTCATTATCATTAACCAATTTACTAACTTGAATCGCCATTTTTATATTTTATTTTCAAAGACATCAGCTATCGAAATAAGCCAAATCATGTACCGGAACATAAGTGGAACTTCCAAGAGCGCAAAGGCCATGAATTTTGCATGCAGCGACGCAGTTCCATGCAGCCACATTGTCCTGAACAACATCAACTTAGAGAGGAGAGATGGCACTGCAGAAACTTACTGCCATTCTGTGACAGGCTTCCGCTATGGATACGTGCTGCCTTCGGCGGAATGCCTCTCTTCATCTGACAAAGAGTCAATTATCACATGTGATCAAGAGACTGAGTTTGGCAAGCATAGTACAGACACAGAGCCACTCATACATACTGAACTTTGACATGGTTTCAAGACCCTTGCATACCTTAAAAGCGATTATATACTAGATTAAAGTTTTCATAGATGCCATGCACTTATACATATGATTTTGTTAATCACATTCAGTGGATTGTGGTTATGTAACATATAATTAACTTGAAGCAATATAGTTTTAATGAGATTGTATGTAATATGGTTTTGAATAAAAACTTGATCTTTTTATAATTTATAGTATAGTTTTCTTTCTGTAGAAGTCTCTAGTTCCATAAACTTAAAACACATAAGTTCCTTTATAAGTTGCCTGCAAGTTTAAAATAACACAATTTCATCAACTCAGAGCAAAAACCTTATTTAATGTTAAGTTGTAATCATATTTTTATTTATCAATTTCTTTGCTTTTAAAGAAGTAAAAAGGTTCCTGTCTGTTGGTCTGCATGAAATTAGGGATTGAACAACCACCACTATATATATATATATATATATATATATCTTCTAGGTATTCACTCTTAATTGTTTATACTAATTAATCTGACCGCATCCAACAATCTTAGCTACCATAATGCTCCGTCCCTTTCATTTCTATACACTTTCCTTTTTTGGATGTCCCATTCAATTCTATACATTTCAAAAGTTACTAAAATTAGTAAAAAATTTATAATATAAAAATTAACTACATCCACTATTTTCTTCCACTATACTCACTTTAAACATTAAATAATGATTGACCCCACCAGTTTACCTACTTTTCTTACTTTTTATCATTAAATCACACTTTTTCTTAACCTCCGTGCCCAATTCAAACGTATATAATTCGGTGGGACGGACGGAGTACTCCAGAATGTAACAGCAACCATAAGCATTATTGACTTAATTAGGTTGTTCAAGTCATTTAATTTGCTTAATTGATTGCAACCACCATATTTGGACATGACAATTATAAATGCAAATATTGTAGACATATATGAACAAAGTCATACTTCTGCCTGGTAAGAGGGTAAGGTCGAGAACACAATACTTTGCGGAATTTTTAAACTCTAAACATGAATAGTTTTGAAATCGGTAGAAATTATCATCAAAAAACTCTATATGATACTATGGTTGGTGCATTATTAAAATTGTGAAAATTTGGCAATCTTATCAATGCTAGACAGACACGGAAGGTAAGTATCAAGAGGAAAGCCACCTTTGAGTATATAACTATTTATATTTTCATGCTTATGTCTTGATTAGGGAGGATGATCAATGTAGTGGAACTAATGATAATGACAATAGTTTGAATTATTGAGCAAAAGCCATGCAGGAATGTACAAGTGGGAGAGAGCTTTTCTCACTCCTAGATCTTGCCTGCCCAAGAATGATAATGTTGCCAATCACTCAGGGTCCTGGGGCCTCAACAAAGAAAATAGATTTATATCCGTGAACCCTGTAAACTCCTTTGTTTTTTGGCTATTATCAATGAAGATCATGCACATTATTACTGAAACAGGACCCCTCGAAAGTTCACATGCTCAAAACCAGAGCCACAAACATTTAAATCAGCAAGAATAATAGACATTACACACATTAATATTCTTTATTATAAACAAGCTTGGAAGTTTGCTTGACCTTGAGGAATATTGAAAGTTTAGAGGCCACAACTAACGATAGACACGGGAAGAAAAGAATGCTTTTAAGGCACACATGATTGGGAATGGACGAAGAACCAATAACATCATAATCTAATCATACAAGTATATTGTATAATGTTCACGACAAGAGTAGAAGAAGAGGCTCACGAGTGTGTCTCACAAAAAGACGGCTCAATGTTGTCGTATTCCGTATTAATCAATCCCCCTGGTTCCAAGTGTCTGTATGGTAGTCGTTAATGGCTTTCACAGGGACACTTCTGTTGTCATATAGTTTAACAGGCAGTGTGCAGCGGCTACCTAATTTGTATGGGACTAAGCTGCATATGATTTGCCCCATTATATTTTGTGATCAAATGGAGAGGTAAATACCTGAGCTTACCGGAGTAGTAATATAACAAGTAGTACTAGTAATCTGTAAATTCAGAGCCTGAGCATTCTGACATTTACCAGGACAAATTGCGAGAATAGTACTGTGTCAATTACGAGTACCAGTATTATCTTTTTATTTTCTCTAAAGCAGTTGTTGCATAGATCTCAGAGCAACTCCAATGGTGGGTGCCAAGAAGGGTGCCAACGCCATGTGGCATGACGTGGCTTGGCACTCTTATTAGCACTCCATTGGAGTTGTTGGGATGCCAAGTGAGGTGACATGGGGTGCCAACTTGGGGTGTCAAAAGTTGGCATCCCATAAAGTAGGGTGTCAACTTCTTTTGTGGTCCCAATAGTGAATAAACTATTATATTTTTAATATATTTATATTAAAATATTTTTTTGTTAGGTGAGTGAAGTTGGCATCTAAGGGTGCCAACCATTGAAGTGTTTTCTGAAAAAGGAGTGCCAAAATTGATGTGGATAAGAGAGAATATTAAAAATAATATTTTTGATTATGTGGTAAAGTTGGCACCCCTCCAAGAGTGCCAACCATTGGAGATGCTCTCAGTGTCTACTTCTAAATATTTCAGGACATCTAAATTATGATCACGTGTGGTTAATTACAGAAATCGCTATTCAACTAGTCTCGTTTTTATGATAAAGAGAACGAGCTTAACATGCTCACTTCTGATTCTCTTCCTCATAATAAGTAACTGAATTATTTTCCTCTGAAGTTAATTTTCCATTTTATGTAGCTAAACATAGTTTAACGCGATGGTCAAGTTTCCTTTAGATACTGGTTCTGATCCTGAAAGCAGTTGGATGCTGGTTCGGATCCTGAAACCAGTTCGATGCTGCTAATATTATGAGGATTATACTCATTCGTCATGTTAAACATGTGAGCCAATAGAAGCTGCTACTGTTATTGTTTTTGTAAACTAAATTGTCACTGGTTGACAATTTTTGCAAATCACTGTTTGTTGTACAATTTTGGCAGGTGTAAATTGTTACGGTAGTAGCGTTCAGGTAGTACCAAGTAAAAGTAAAGAAACATTTAAATGCCAAAACCATGGGCGTATGAAAGAACTTTTTATTAATTGAAATACTTCCCCCAATCAAACATAATCTGTCACAGTCTTCATATATTATTTACATATACTCTATCACACATAACTATTTCAACAATGGAAAGATAAAGGTCCTCAGAGAAGATTAAGAAATGCTTTAAGAATAACCTTCTTTAGATGGTCTATGTATCCTCTAACAACTGATTCCGGGGTCAAATAGGTAATTATGTTTTCAAATTCTTCTCGCAAAAACGGAGAAATAAGCCAATGTTGAGGAGCCAGAACAGGGGGTTGTAGCTAGTGTTGGTGGTTTGAGAAAACAAAAATACAGAACTCCAACCCGTGAATGATGCATGTGATCATAGAAGAGCTGTGCGATCTATTGACAAATTATAGACCCACTCACCTGTCCTATTTTGGCTTTTACATGAACTGCCATCGTAACATAACAACTAGTTGCATAACCAATAGAGTTTATATATTAACATCATAAAACTGAACGACACATAAAAGAACAGGGCTGCTAGTTGATGCAATAACCAAAACATAAATCAAATTTAGTCGCAAGATACATTTATATGCAAGGGGAAGCACTACATTCTTCTATTTATGTTTTGACAAATAAAAACTAAAGCAACTAAATCTTAAAATCGCCAATGAAAGATTTTTCAGCTCCAATTTCCGAAAACGAAGCAGAGTTAAGCTTAGTTCAACATAGGTTATGTCATAGTTATATATAGTTTAGCAATACTTTATATGCAGAGAAGTCATGAATGGTTAAATATACTTGCAATTCAGTAAATGCGTAGAGTTCTCGGTTTCACGTACAGACTTGCATGAACCGTATAGAAAATAATACATATAGCCTTGAGCATCTGGATAGGCAACTACATAATGCTATGTGGCATATTAAGACCTGTTTGTGGGCCAAATAAAAAGGCCAACCAAATTTCACAAAAAGGAAAAAAGTATAGTTGGTAATTATAAAATAAGAAGGTAGAATATAAGATAAAAACCTAGCAATAATAAACTATTTCTACTCATGCTGCACAGGCCACAGGGCTTTGGAGCATTCTTCCTATATAAACAGCAAACAAGCTGCTCTGTTGGCTATCTGAAAATCACTCCTTTCTAATTTTTTCCAAGAAAATGGGTTCTTTTAGTTGCAGAAGGCTCGCATTTATACTTCTCGTTCTCTTACTAGCTTGTTCTTGGACATTTGAAACATGCGATGCTAGAAGAGGCAAGCACTGGAGACATAGCAGAAGTTTCGCAACTTCTTTATCCAAGAAGAAAGGAAAAAATCATGGTAGTAGTCATCATCACAACAATGACAGCAAGTCAAAACCAAAGACACCATCTCCGACAGCACCAACACCAGCACCTCCAGCAACTAAACCAAAAGATGATACTTCACCAACCCCGCCTAAGAAAGACCACAGCTATGTATCAGCTGCTTCATTTCATGTATTAGATTTCGGTGCCAAAGGGGATGGAAAAACTGATGATACACAGGTAACATTTGTTTTATTTTCACTAATTCTATCACATTTATTGAAATTCTCGATATATTCATGCACAAACCGTAGAATTTGTTTTAATATGATATAGCCAGACAAATAAGAGCCTAAATGCAGTCTTAAAGCTGTCATTATGTCCAATCAAGTGCGATAGAGTGTAATCTGTTTACAAACTCACACACATTTAGTTAGCACTCCATGTGAGCAATATCGATCATTCATCATTGCCCAAGTAATTTAAGAAAGGGATGCTCAAATTTCTTGCAGTCTACAGACAGTATGTAACTGTTAAAAAGTAATGACAGGTTACTAACATATTCCTTCCTTTAAAGAAGGAAACAAAATATTCAGAAATACACAGTGAACTGAAACAAAATATTCAAAAATACACAGTGAACTGATCCAAGGTGTATCAAGGGTAGAAAATGTGAAAAATCAAAACAGAGAAAAAGACACTGGTTAAATGGAAAGTTGCAAGACTTGTCGCTGCAGTTTCTCTAAGGTTCTAACAAAATATTACACCCCGTATATGTTTAATGTGAGAACTTCCACGAGTAAATATATTGACCAACATAGACATGTAAAGTTGAACAAATGAAGTTAGATTACTGATTTAGAAAAAATGTCTCTTATTCTGCAACACAGGCATTTCAAGCTGCATGGGCAGCCGCTTGCAAAGTTGAGGCATCCACCATAGTCATCCCATCAGCATATGTGTTTGTTGTGGGGCCTGTTTCATTCTCTGGCCCTTATTGTCAACATGACATCGTTTTTCAGGTACTTGTCGAATTTCATTCCTTAGATTTTTTGACCGAAAAACATACAATCTAGTCATGTAACAGATCATCGGACCATAAGTTTCAATCTCTCGTTACATCAAACATCAGGCTTCTCTAATATGTCCTAGCTTCAGTAACCATTTCACATGCATCAGAATCTTCTTATGCTAAACGATCACCATTTTTTTTCACAGCTTGATGGTACAATAATTGCTCCGACAAACTTCAAAGCTTTTGGTTCAGGTCTCTTTCAATGGCTTGAATTTTCAAAACTTGTAGGGATCACAATTCAGGGTACAGGCGTCATTGATGGAAGAGGCTCTATTTGGTGGCAAGACTCCTCACTAGATGACCCTTTAGATGATGAATTAAGCCCGATTGTACCATTAAACCTCACAGTGGAAAAATCTCTACCAGTTCCAGTAATTGTCTCATTCCTCTTGTATCGTTCTTAATTTAGTTTTTAATAATTAGTGTTGTTTATTGTCTTCCAACAACGTTTTGTTGCAGATAAGCAGCTCACTTGGTGGACAGATGCCAAGCATCAAGCCAACTGTAAGGACCAATTAATAAGCAATACAAGTTTCTAGCTTGTTCCTTGACCACAAATCTGGTAAATTAACAACTAATTTTGCTATGCAGGCACTTAGGTTTTATGGGAGTTTTAACGTGACGGTCACTGGCATAACAATTCAGAATAGTCCACAATGTCACCTCAAGTTTGATAATTGTTTGGGAGTTTCAGTATACAATATAACTGTCTCATCTCCGGGTGATAGTCCTAATACTGATGGAATTCACTTACAGAATTCAAGAGATGTGCTGATCCGTGCTGCCAACCTTGCCTGCGGTAATACTAAACATCTTTAGTTCTTTGTTTATGTACTTTCGCAATGTTGTCAATCATTGTAACTGTAGCTTGTAGTTTCAGTGGTCAAGGATTGAGGTTGAGTCATTTAGTAGTACCACTATTCTTCTCTTACTTAATTACTGAGTACGAAACCTAATTTATCATGCTAATCAACCTTACGAAATTCACAAAGTCCTCTCACTAATCTGACATACCACAAACATTCATGTCTTGGTATTTTCTATCCACCACAGCATTATATATATATATAGCCTTGAATCACAGACTGGCAGAGTCATTTTATAGTTTGACTGAACCCGAAAGAGTGTAGAGATTAATTTTCAGTCTTTATCTTCTTCATGATTAAGAATTAATGCTTCCTTTTCCATTGTATTTATTCTGTTATTTGATTCTTCAGCGACGAGTAATTCTGTAGAAACAAACAAGACAACATCTTTGTAATACTACAATAAATATGTTCTCAAATTTAATGCCATCTGCAGGAGATGACTGCATTTCGATACAGACTGGATGCTCAAATGTATATGTGCACAATGTTAACTGTGGACCAGGACATGGAATCAGCATTGGCGGGCTAGGAAGAGATAACACAAAAGCCTGTGTCTCAAATGTTACAGTTCGGGACATTAATATGCATAACACAATGAATGGTGTTAGGATAAAGACCTGGCAGGTTTGCATACCAATTGCTATTTATCTGCCTGAAACTAAAATATATTTAAGCAAACAGCTCTCCATATGTTGATTGGATAATCCAGCTAATCATCCTATATTAAAAAATTAGGTTTCTACTTTAATATTTGAAGTAAGAACTAGCTATATTCTCAGAAAAAGGGAACAGAATCCCTTCATCATTTATCAATCGCCTAATATGACACATAATCATAATTCTCAGCTCAAACCTTTTTATCCTATTCCCGCAAATCTCCCTAATGGGAAAATTTTACATTCTTACCTAGCTTGGCAAAAAAGTGAAAAATCAGAAGTTCTTACCTAGTTTCAAATGTTACTTTTTGCAGGGTGGCTCCGGTTCTGTGCAAGGGGTATTATTCTCGAACATTCAAGTTTCTGAAGTCCAATTTCCAATCATAATCGACCAATTTTATTGTGACAAAAGCAGTTGTAAGAACCAAACAACTGCTGTGGCTCTGTCAGGGATCACCTACGAAAGGATCAGAGGAACATACACAGTAAAACCTGTGCACTTTGCCTGTAGTGACAGCCTTCCATGCACAGAAGTTACCTTGAATGCCATTGAACTGAAGCCACTACAAGAAAACTACCACATGTATGATCCATTCTGCTGGCGCACATTTGGAGAGTTGTACTCTACCACTGTCCCTCCAATAAAATGTTTGGAGGTTGGGAAGCCATTAAAAAACCGGATTCAGGCTGATCATGATCTTTGCTAAGTATTAGCTTAAGGTATATGTAATTGTGTGGTTGGTGCTGATTCCTGACCCCGTTCATACATTAGCATGATAGGTACATATCTCATAGACATAAGTTTAAGCGTAGTTCATGTTAAGTCCAATAGTATATGAAGAACAATCAAATTTTGACGAATGTGTAATAAGTGGAGATGATTGCAGCTAGAGGTGGCCACTCGTGCGGGTTTGAACCGCCCGCTCGGGACCGGTTCGTACGGAAATCCGGTTTTATTCGGCCCGAAACGGGCCGGTTCAAGCCCGCACAATTCGTTTAAAATAACGAGCCGGCTACGAATAACATATAAGAAATTCGGGACCGAGCCCGGTCCGCACAACCCGCACCAGCCTACGAGCCGCACGAGCTGCATGACCGAACCCGGCACGCACAGCCCGCACAGCCCGCACAAGCCCGCGGGTGTGCTCCACTCGCCGACTACTAATTTGCTTGCACAGCTAATATGTAACTATAAAGAATATATTATTCCATATGTTGGTTGATGGTTGAGTCCAAACATTAAACTAAATATTTTAATAATAGTAAGTTACTAAACACTGACTCTAAGACACTAACTAGTAACAGGTGAAAACAATTTTTAATTGATATAATATCAATTCACCGAAGTCATTCAACCAACTGACTGAACAACCTGGCTCGGAGGCCCGCACAAGCCCGCACGAGCTCGCACAGCCCGCACGGTCCGCACAATTCGTCCAAATTCGACGTGCCGGTTACGATTCACAGTTCCCCGATTCAAATTCGGCCCGGGCCCGGCTCGCTACTATTCAGTGCCTACACTTCGAGTGCCTAATCCGTGTGCGGCCCGGCCCGAACCGCACTGACCGCACAAGTGGTCACCTCTAATTGCAGCTGAACACTACAAAACAATGGGGAAAACACTCCCTTCTGGTGCAGAGATAAGATGTGAGCTATTTAATGTTTTATCGAGCCCATCCGCCACATTGCTTTGAGCCCATCTCCATTAAATACACCGCATTTTTAGAAGACTAGCATAAATCATAAATTTCAGTATAGGGACTATTTATATTAAAAAGTTAATTGGATTGTATGTTAAATCTCTATTTTCCTCGACCTTCCCTCTCAGTAACACTCGATGGAATTTAAATCGACCTTCCCTCTCAGTAACACTCGATGGAATTTAAATGATATTTTAATAGACCATGTAACTTTTAACTATATTTTGCCCGACTGCTCTAGTACGGTAACTTATTCAATTAAGATTTTGAAAAAAAAAATTGAATTTTGAAAATTCAAGGGTATTCAATTTGGATTCTAAATAATTCATTAAAATCTGT
>PHNY01206900.1:907-15917 GCA_003724115.2 Anethum foeniculum | reverse complement strand
ATAATATTGCAATATCAAATTTTGGGAAAACATTTTATTCAATATGAAGTTATAATTTTACCCGCAGATTATCTTTTGGTTACAAAAAACCTTTAACAATGAGAACTGAGTTCAGGACATCTAAGTTTAAATTTACAACTCCAACTATATGAGCTAGAGGATCATTTGATTAGATTGTGAAATTCATTGTCATTAGTCACTCAACCCACATAATTTAATATTTATTTTAATATTTATATAAGAGAAAAAAATGATTTGTGACTTGGATAATTAGCCCATTTTAATATTCCGACTTTCTGCCATAAACGTGTATTGCAACGGGTATTATTATTTTAATAAAAAATTGTTATTGTGTTGCACTAAATTATTATCAAATTTAGGATTAAAAATGTAGATATTAATTTTTAATTTTTTGGTATTTTTTTACTATATAATTGTAATTTGTTGATCATGTAACATTAGTGACTTTGTCTTGGTAATGAATTGAACCATAATCTTCTAATAATAATTATTTTAAATTACAGTCTTAATTATGGCGATCAAATCATGTTCATCCCATTACGCTATAATATGTCCGTCTTTAATTCAGACGTCATTTGATTGCTCTTTCATTTTGGTATATTATTACAATTAATATATAATTTATACGTGTGTTATAATGTTGTAGATAGTCAAATTTATCTCAATGCGAACAAAAGATAAGGGGACAGGGCAAAAAAAAAACAATATTCTTTTTTTAGTCTAAATATAAGAGGAGATCATGAAAAATAATATATTTGAAAGAATTACAAGATCTAAAGGAGAATATTATTCTCTTTATCAAATATAAGCGTATTTAGTCACGTTCTTATAATAAGAACAAGAGATCTTTCTCGATCAATCAAAAATTAATATAATAACTTTTCTTTCAGACTACTTTAAATTTTTTTCTTTATTTTCAACATTTTTACAAACTCTCTCGTGTGTGTTTATGTTTTTAACCGAGATTCATATGTAAAATAAGTGACTTTGTTTTGACAATGAATCGAACCATAATCTTATAATAATAATAATTTTAAAATTACAGTTCTAACCATGAGGGACCAAATCATGTTAACCCAATTACACTGTAATAAGTAGAGGCGGTTTTCATTTTTGTGACTGTTTAATACCCACTTTTCAACCTTCTATGCACCCCGCCCGTATTTAATTCAGAAGTCATTTGATTGCTCTTCTATTTTGGTAGATTATTACAATTAATATATAATTCATACGTGTGTTATATTGTTGTAGATAGTCAGAAATATCTGGATGGGAGCAAAAGATAAAGGGACTGGGCAAAAAAAAGAACACTATTCTTCTTTTAGTATATCTATAAGAGGAGATCATGAAAAATAATATATTCGAAAGGATTACAAGATTTAAAGGAGAATATTATTCTTTTTAGCAAACATAAGCGTATTCAATCACGTTCTTATAATAAGAACAAATGATCTTTCTCGATCAATGGAAAATTAGAACAAAACTGTGAATATAAAATAATTTTTATAAATCTACAATTTTAGAATCATCATATACTTATAGGCTATAAGCGTACAATATGTGATGTAGAGTATGTCCGTACCTTGTATAATGAAGAAGTGACTGCTGGTGACAGTGGAAAATAAGGACGGCACAGAATCGAAGCCGGACGAGGCGAGAACATCAAAGAAATAATGAATCCCTTAAAACGACGCGTAGAAGGACCCATCACATATTACACTATAATAAAATATTTTTTCCCCAAAAATCTTTACTCATATTAACCGTTCTTTCACTTAATTCTTACACTATGTTCCAGACTCCATATTTCATTATACTATGAACTGTCACGTCTACTGGTTAACTGCTTAAGGTTATTACTATTAATTGTTGGGGCTAAATATCAAAGTGATCACTGAGCTGAAGGCGATATACCAATTTAGTAATCAAACTAAAGTCAAACTAAATATGAAGGGGTTGGGTCGGGTTAAGAGGGGTTGAAAATTAAGAAACCCTGTTTTGGAAAGTTTTCTGAGAGAATGGTCGGGTTCATGAGGGTTGTCCAAGGGTTGGATTGTCATTATTTAGAGAGTAACTTTCAACACCCCAAAGAGAGAGTCATGAACTTCATTTTTGATCTGTTCATTGACTACTGACTTGCTTTAGAACCAATGCTCTACTGACGCTTCACCGCCGCGCCGTCACCTCCTTGTACCTCCGTCGCCGACCCACCTCCGGCATCACGCCCATATCATTTTCTCCGATTTTCAGTTTTTCATTTTCATTAAAAAAATCTTTCTTCATTTGTAATATTTCACAAATATTATATAATATATAAATAAATTTATATATATGAGCGTATGGTTGAACACAGATGATAATGGGGGAGGAGTTTTTGTATTTAATAATATTCATTCCATAAAAAAGTCAGAGGTTCTTGTATTTTTTAGAAAATTCAATTCTTTTCTTAAAAAATTACATTACCAATTCAATTATTATTTTCATAAATCTTAATCTATATAATACACCAACATAAAATAAAATTAGTGAGACATTTTATTCATGTAAAATGACGGATTTACCCGTATCGTTATTATATTTGAAAAAATGTTGTTAATAGGATTTGAACCTGAGTCTAGCCATTTACTTGCACACTTCAATATCATTATGCCACCACGCCTCTAGTATTTTTAGTCATGCACTTAATATGTATGTGTACCATGAAAGTATACAATAGTATTTTTTATTCATGGTTTTATTTTCATATTTATTGAATTAGTTACGTATATATATCTAAATAATTGAAATTACTACTCCATCTATCCTAATTTATCTGTTTTATTTGATTTTTTTATGTTCAGATTTAGCTAACTTTGAATAAATATTTTATATAGTATATGATCAAAACAATTTTAAAAAATAATATCATTAGAAAATATTAAATACAAATTGGGTTCAATACATATTTAAGAAAATTTTCAATCAAAAATTGTCACTTTGATCATAAAAAATAATATATGACTAATAAATTGGGGAGTAATGATATTGAAATAATAATAATAATAAACAATATTTAAATGAAACACAAGATTATAAAATTAATTGTCAATACTATTTATAAAATTATTGGTTAATAGGATACTAGATTATAAATAATGATTGATTTTTTGAAATAATATTTATATTACTCATATGACATAATATATTTTTTCATTTAAATCATCATGATGATAATATATCTTTTGGGAGAATCAATTTTTTTGGAAAGATGAATTTAAAGTTAAATGTGCCTAAATATTGAGGTAATATGATTCATGTTGGAAGTTAAGTATATGAAATTGATGAAAATATTAAAGAAAAAACAAATTATGTTAATTATTAAAATACTCTTCTTGTTATACCCGTAAGATTTTTCATCTTAAAGTGAATATAAATATTAGTATATCAGCTAAATGGACTAGACAAGACACTAATATTTTTAACAATTTTTTATACTAACAAAATAATGTTCATATATATTAATAATACAGAAATATTTTTTATAATCAAGATAACTTCCCGGAATAAACAACTTAGAAATCAATGAAATAATTGATATTATAAAAAAAATTATTGAAAGTATGATCAATTAAAGTTCTCACATTAGTCACCTTTTGTTATTTTTTAATAGATGTCCACGGATGGTAAGTTACAAAATTCTAGAAAATACTAGGATAATAAGTCGCGCTTCGTGGCGGCAATATAATAATATTTTAAAATAATTATTAAATATAACAATACAATAGCATTTTAATATATCTTTCGACTATATTTAATATAAAATAACAAACATAAATTACCTAATTTACGTAGCAAATAATACTTTTTATAATTAAACAGTCTCAATAATGAAACGAACCTCTAAAACTAACTGATCAATATCATCCTCCGTTCTTCCAGGACAAAAGGCTGCACTCTAAAATCATAAAATCAATCAATTTTAAAACTAACTGATCCATAACATCCTCCGTTCTTCCCGGACAAAAAACTGCATTCTAAAATCATAAAATCAATCAAGCATTCTAAAATTATAAAAACAATCAAACAATAACATACACTTAAAGGATTAACAAAAAAAATAGTGACAAAATTATCATAATATGCATAATAAAGTTTGAAACAAAATTGCCGAAAGTAACAAACATGAATTACTTAAATTTAAATATCAAATAATACATTTATATCTAAATAGCCTCAATAATAAAACGAACCTCTAAAATTAACTGATCCATGACATCCTTTATTCTTCCTGGGCAAAAAGGCTGCATTCGAAAATCATAAAATCAATCAAGCATTCTAAAATCATAAAACCAATCAAACAAAAATATACATTTAAAGGCTTAAAAAAACAAATAGCGACAAAACTATCATAATATGTAAAATAAAGTTTAAATACAAGCGCTAATGTAAAATCTAGCTAACAATTTGCTCTCTTTTTTCCAAGCCAAGCGATTTAGACTTATGTATATATAAGATTATTTATATTCTTTTTAAACTATATTGTAGGACTTGAAATTTAGGAGAGTATAAAAATAAGAACTTTGACATGAAAAGAAAGTTTTAACGAATAACAATCTGATAGAGAAATTTTAGGAAAATTATAACACGGTAATTTGAGTTAAGGAGAAAGTTTAAAAGAAAATGAGGTAATTAATTTTTGACTTGAAAATAAAGTTTGAAAAAATATTAATATGATAGAGAAATTTTAGAAGAATAATAAGATGATAATTTGAGTTAAGTTGAATGTTTATTGATATAGTAGAGAAACTTTAGGAAAATAATAAGATGGTAATTTAATAATTTGAGTTAAGACGAAAGTTTATTAATATAGTAGATAAATTTTAGAATAACATAATAAGAATGTAATTTGAGTTAAGAGGAAAGTTTAGGAGAATATAAGGTAATTAAAATTTTCTATATTTATTAATTCAAAAAATTGAGAAAATTTAAAAAATACAATGAGACAATTTGAGAGGCGCCACATAAACGCCTCCGTCTTCTCCTTTATATAAGTATATTGATTTAAACGTTTAACATTTCACTATTATTAGAATATAGAATGTATAGATATTATTTAACTTGGCAAGAAGATGATATACTCTCAAGATCTGCAAAGTGATCTCATGATCCTCCATGTGGTGGAGTAATTATAGGAGATCATATGGGAACATTTGTCTAATTTTTCATGGCAAACTTTAGTCACTATACAGTTTTTAGGGTAGAAGTATTATCCATAATCAAAATTCTTGAGCTAGCGAAAATTTTTAAAATAAAGCATTTAGAAGTTCATCTTGATAGTCTGACTTGTGTGAAAATTCTTAAACAAAATGGCAATGATTGAGATGGACGTGCTCATGATCTCAACTACTGTCACGATTTTATTAGAAGCTCAGATTGGATGGTGACGATATATCGTGTATACCGTGTGGATAACGATGCTACTTATTGATTATCAAAGTAAGGAGTTTTACAGGATGAAAAGTTTTAAATATTGAAAAACTCTCATTTGGAGCTTAGTAGATTTTTAGTTAGCGATACTAGAGTCGCGGTTTGACAGCGATCAGTCCCTCAGTAAGAAGCTCGATTTAGTTTTAATTTTTATTGTTTTTGGTTGGTTTCTTCTTACCCCAAATGGATATTTTTTTGGGAACATACTAGCTAATTAATTATATATATCAACCTTTTGTTTTTAAACAAATAAAAGCTAAATTACTTGTAATCATTCAATTACATGCAGATATATTAGTATTAAAATTAAAATTTTACATACATGCAGGGCTGTAAATGAGCCGAACCGAGCCGAACTCTTAAGTGTTCATGTTTCAGCTCGTTAAAAATATATCGAACTTGAACTCGAGCTTTAACTTTTATCGAATCAAAAATTTTGTTCGTGTATCGACTCATTAAGAAAAAAGTTATTCACGAACATGTTCACGAACTGCTCATGAACTATGATTTAACGAACATCTCATGAATATTATTCACGAATCTTGGTCATAAACAAACAACTCAGTTTACGAGCTCGTCGTAGCGATTCCTGTATTTTTCCATAAGTTTCACTTATTTCATTTTTAAAAAAATGAAAAAATTATGATATAAAAATTTTAAAACCCTCACTAACCAAACAAATAAATTTGACTATTTAGAATTCTGATTTTGAATAAATTACACAAACTAATTGAATACATGAACACAAGTTACATAAAATAGTTGAATTATAAATTTACCTCTCTAACATGTATTATAATTTAAATCCTATAAATATAAAAAATTTATAAATTGAATAAAAAATAATAAATTGTTTACTTAAATTGATAATTTTTTTGTAGGTAAATATATACACAATTATTCACCTATATTATTCATAAGCGTGTGTTATAACTTGTTTACGAGCATAGATAACTAATAATTCATATACTTATTCTCGAGATATATTAACTCGATATATCAACGAGTTTAATCCTGAACTATATTAATAACCTTGTTCATTAATATTGTAATCGAACTTGTTCGCGAACTTTCGAGCCGAACTACATTATGCTCAAGTTCAGCTCGTTTACAAACCGAACCTTGAAATTATGTTAATGTTCGACTCGTCTATGAATCGAACCGAACTCGAGCCGAACTTTTTTCGAATCGGACACCAAACTGTTGGTGAGCGTATCGACTCATTTACAGCCCTACTACATGTCATACACACCGATAGTCAATCAACTTATATGACATACTTGTGATATTACAAAATTTAATTAATAAATAAATAATTGAAAATATTTTACTACATATTGCACAAAAAAATTTAGAAATGGCCCGTGCCTCGCACGGGTTATTTTGCTAGTTTGTCATAATAGAATAAGGGGCCGTTATAATATAACATCCTATTTTAATATATCATATGTAGATTATCTAAACCTCGTAAACCAACCCTCTACCTGAATAAGTCAAGGGTTTAACCCTCTCTTGCTCCATCCTTCTATCCAAACAAGGTAGAGGTTGGCCCAACCCATCCGTTCCCTAACCAATCCAACCCAACCTTTATTTTTTTAGCCCCCATCCAAACATACCCTAATTGTTGTGTTAGATAATTGGTTCTCCATGTTCTAATTCCTAAATTTTCATTACTATCATAAAATAACATGTTTTGCCTTTTTGGTGTAAAGTGTTTAACGAATCATCATTATTAACAATCATGCTCCACTTTTATTATTTCAGTAAATTCTTATTGCATAGTTAATTTAATAATCCTTCCGTCCCCCTCAATATGATCACATTTTTTATTTTATCCGTCCCAAAATTGTTATTCACATTTAACTAATATGGTAATTTTAATATTAATTATGTTAACTTATTTGAAAAATAATACATTTTTTTGATAATCATTAGTTTGTTTAATATGATTGAATAAGAGGTAAAAATCTGATTGATGAAAAAATGAGTAAAACGGAAGAAGTATAATTTTTTATAACATGTAGTAAATAAAGGACTTACAACGCTCTCCCCTCTCAAACTACAGTCACATTGAATGCTACACTTACTACATAACTTTTTTATAAATCTATCAATATTTGCCGAATATAAACATTTACAAACTGTATAGAATATACAGTTAACTCTGTGACACATCGTAAAGTATATTTTTAATTTTTTTTGTTGTTGTTGTTTTAGCTAACTTGAGAGAATAAATTTATAAAAATTAAATAAACGTAGAAAATTCAGAAAACGTTACTAATATATTTGTTTTGATTTCTGAAAAATATTTCAAAGAGGAAAATTATTTTAGAAATTTATTGAAATTTCGATAAATAAATTTTTGTTTTCAAAAAAGAAAAAGAAAATTTAATTTAAACTCTTACTCAAAAATCTTCACAATTTGTCAAGTAAAAATGACAGGATTATTTTTTTCAAAAAATATTTTTCAAAGATAACTCCCAACAAAAATCATTTTCAAAATAAATTATTTCCTAAAAGAACGCTTCAACATTAAATTATTTTCCTGTGAAGTCCACATTGTCTTTTTCAAATATATCTTAATAACTAGTACTTCATACTTATCTAGTATCTCTAATTAAAATAAGGTCGCTTTCTGATGTGTTTTTTTGATAGATATCATAATTTGGAGGTGAACAAAAATATGAAACAATGACATGGTGAATTTTGGTTCAGAATCTCTACACTGCGTAGTTGATGCAATCTCACATTGTCATACCAAAGGAGTATAGAAACAGTGCTCCAGCAATAGCAAGCTCGGGTTTTAATGGAGACAGGTCGTGAGTGTGGACAAGTATAGAGCCAGAGAGGCAGGGATCCACTTAAAATCCAGCTTGTCATTTAAAAATAAAAAAACAAACCTAAAGTGTCAAAATTTGCATCGACTTCTAAATCTGCGGATAAGAATATAAGGGGGTCTTAACAGTCAGAATCAGATAGCAGCCAACTCTTGGCATGACCTCTTTGACAACTAATTATGCAAAAACAAGTGATACTAGCAAAGAACCAATCACCCGAAGGCCAAAGATGTTTCTTTGGTTCTCTTATATAGAAGAAAAATTGTAATGCATAACCAATATAATCACAATCTTATATCTTAGCCATACTAGATGTGACCGACTTCGAGAAAAATTTGAATTTGCGCTAAATAAAAACATAATCAATCCACATATTATGCCACAACAGATAGTTTGGTTTGGTGACAGAAATTTGCAGACAAAAATAATACAAACTAGATATACAACTAGGCCTATTCAAATCGACAAGGGCTTTCCAAGGTTCAGGCAGAGAACACAGCAGTTTAGTTTGATCATGTAGTCTAGGTCCTCTCACCTCTGTCGAGCGACTTGCAAACAGACCACACATTTTAAGTGAATAGCACAAGGTAACGTTCATATCAAGGAATAAATACAATGAGAGAATAACTTGCAACATCTACAATAATTTTTTACATCCAGCAGATTATTATGACTACTATCCAGGCACCATATAAATTCATACAATACCAGACCAACATTAAAAGCTTTACATAACTTCCTAAGCAATAAGGAAAGGTAGAACAGTGAGCATGAAAGATTCATAGCTGAATGTTGCTGACCCTACATATGCAGTATCTTTCTCCTTGAACTTCTCCGTTAGTCCCTGCAAAAGACATGGTCCTATCAGAATCCATCATACATCTTTGTGCAGGACTGTGAAGTTTTATAAAAACCAAATTCATAATGTCTCAAAAGTCCCTTCAAATAATCAATAATTTCCCACACAACTGGCAGTAATGTCATTAATAAGCTCAAAATATACAGTGCAACAAAATAAATTTCATAAACTGTGATGTTTAAAAAGAAAAGCTATACCTTTACAGTCAAGCAGCACCTGTAACCGCAACAGCCCAGGGAAAAAAAGGGACAACATCAGTAAGTCAGATATACTAGGAACAAATACTCAAAAATCCTAAAAACAGACGAAAACTAAAACTAGTTCTTTTAATCATACTCAATGAAGTTGTCGTATTCAATTGCCTTGTTCCTTCCACCAGTCTTGTCAAACTTGGACACCAACAAATCCAGAACCACAGGTGAAACCGCGAATCCAAGACTCAACAGCGCCTCTCTCAACTCAGAAGCATCAATCTTCCCACTCCTGTCCCTATCGAATCTCTCAAAAATCGCCTAAAAGACAAACAATTCATAACCATTACATTCACTTAATTCAACAATCCTAACAAAGCTATTTCCACGTGATTCAAATATTTAACAAATGAACTCACCCTCCAGTTCTGAAGACTGTAAAATACAGCAGTAAATTCCTTGGGCCCTGTTTCCATCAACAACAAATTATATTAATTCAACACCACAGATCTTATAAATTCACATTTCACAGTTAAAAGTTATCATCTCCTTAATTCACACAACCAAAATGTACATACTCACATATAATCCATTTCATTATTTATAAAAATGTTGCTACATTTTTTTTCATGTTTTCTAAATTACATTACTGCGTCCAATACCAGTTATTCATATACCTACATATTTCACAAATTCAACAGACACCTCATAAACTCGCAATTCATACTTAATTTCAACATCACCTACTCTACACAACTAAAATGCAATTACATACACTATAACCTAACAACTTAAAATTAATAGTCCTCCAAACGGAATAATTTAGTTACTATTATGCTAAGACCGAAGAAGTAACAATTTATCGAAATTCTAGGGAGGGGGTGTATACCGATTTTTCGAGAATTGGAATTAGTGAAATGAAACATAAGGAGACGGACAGTTCTCAAACTAAAGCTTTCGCGATAAGTAGTTAACGCCTTTTGCAGCTCCAAATCATCAATAAACCCACTGGCATCCCTATCCGCCAGCTGAAAGCTCGCAATCACATTAGGATCCGTACCGGGAGGGAAATTCGACGGCACCAACGCCGCGAACGGACTTCCATACGGCGCAGGATAAGCAGTTTGCGCGTATTGACTCGGAGGAGCTGAGCCGTATTGGTCTTTGTTTGGCTTGGTGTGATCATATGATGCGTAGGGAGCAGATGCGTGCTGAGTATGAGAGGGCGGAGCAGATGAGTAGGGAGAGGATTGTGATTGTGATTGGTTTGGTGGCGGCGCGTAAGGGGGAGATGAGTAGAGGGAGGGTGGGGGTTGGTTTGGGGGAGTTGCGTAGGGAGCAGATGCGTAAGGAGAGGGTTGTTGTTGGTTTGGAGGGGCGTAGGGAGCGGATGCGTATGGAGAGGGGTGGGATTGGTGGTTCGGGAGCGGCGCGTAAGGAGCAGATGATGATGATTGGGTTGGTGGTGGTGGTGGAGTGTAGTTGTAGTTGTAACCTGATGGGTTGGGGTTGTGGGGGTAGCCGGACATGTTTACTTTTGCGAGATGATTATACCGATTATCGACTTCTGTATTAGAGTCTATTCATCTATTCACTATTGTAATACTATATGTATGTACTATGAGCCGCGTAAATGGGCCCTGCTGCTGAGTGAGGGTCAACAAAGTTCTTTTCAGCTGATTTATTTTAATTTTTTTTTTATGAGCAATATTTTTTATTAGATTATAACTTACTTAACAAGATATTTTTAATATGAATAGAAACTTCACTCTCATCGAAAACGGGCACTCGAGTTAAAGTGTGACTTGCCATATTTGTAAATTGCTTAACAAAAAGCAACGACGTTGTGTTTAATTCTCTTAATAAATCTCAACAATCTTGCACCAATAAGCCAAGCGTCAACAGCATATGAACCTTGCTTCTGACTCTAGCTCAAATTGGAATCATTTATTTTACTTGATCAGCTTCCTTAATTGTCATGGTCCCCAGATACTCTGCCTTGCTTGCTACCAGATTTTACTTGGATAAGTTCTTCTTGCTATCTGTTGCTACCAAATAGCCCAACAAAGAATGATTATTTCTGCTCAGCTATTCCTATTAGTCTTCTGAAAATTATAATGAAGCTAGCTTGAGAAATCAGTGGTGCCATCAAGGGAAACATCTGAGGTACCAGTTTGCCAGCACGGAGTAGCGAAAGGATAGGCTACCAGGGCATGATAAATTGTTTCATTTGATTGCTTATACACTAGACACACATCGACTACTAGGACATATTTACTCCACAGTTGAGATAGAGTTGGCAAGCAGTGAGATAATGCCCACCACACCATATTTAAAACTTTTGGTGGAGCTTTTATTCTCCAAATTTGACGCCATAGACTTTCATCATCCTCTCTGCGCCATAAGTTTTTTTGTGCCTGTAACATTCTGTAGGCACTGCGCACTGAATAGTGGCATGTGACTTCTTTACTCCAGTACAATCAATCATCAGTATCTGTCACTTCTAATTTAACTTGATGCATACATTTTTTATCTCTATTATTGAACAAGTCCTGAATGATGTCCTCCTCTGGCGCAGCACAGAATGTAGGAAAAGCAAGTGTTAATCCTCGCAAGGACTCTTACACGAAAAATCCTTACACCTTGAATGCACAAGGCAATCCTTAAATCCACAAGAAGGTTTATTGAATTCACGAAAAAGATAAGAGAAAAACTCTTAGGGTTTAATTGTAATCAAAGATCATTATACGTCACATCCTAAGATTTTTTATATAGGATTACAAAACCCTAGAACAAATCCTAATTAAATTTTAATATAAAATAAAATAGCGTGACCATGCAGTCTTGAGCATGAGCATGCAATATCTCCCATCTTGATACTCAAAAGCTATTGTTAACTTTTTCAGTATTAGAATGGTCATGCAATCAAACGGCGTGATCATGCCATCATATATCCTCAGCAGCGTGATGATGCAGTCCTCGGCGTGATCACGCCTTTATTATATCTTGTCTTCTCACATTTCATTGCACCCACAATTCACCGAAAATCCTCCTATATCATCATCCCACGTCTTGGATTTCAGACTCATGAGTGAGGATACCTTGTTCTGATGAATACCTGGTACTTATGAGATTATGTATGGGTTAGCTTCGTCGTTAAGCCACGGTCGTCCTAGAATATTAATCTTATTTCCTGATCCAACCTTCCATCGAGCTCCCGCAACAATCATTAGCTTTGCCTCCCAAATACCTCTCCAGATAAAACTTTGGTTATTACCCAACTGAGCGTCCAGAAAGGTGTCATTTGAAAAGTACTTAGCTTTGTAGACTTGAGTTAATAGGTTGTTAGGCTGCATCATTATCCTCCAACATTTCTTACCCAACATACCTAAGTTAAAGTCTCGAAAGTCTTTAAACCTCAAGCCTCCAATTGACTTGTAGCGGCTTAATCTCGACCAATTCATCCAGTGAAATTTCCTGTCACAATTCGAATTTGCCCCCACCAGTATTTTGATATTACACTCTCAAATTCTCTACTAATATGTATAGGAATCAAGATACACTCATGGTATATGCTGGCAGTGTTTGCACGACTGACTTCACCAAGACCTTTCTTCCCGCCTAAATAATCCAACATGCTAACCCAATTTTACAGTTTTTATCTAATTTTATCCATGAAGAAATCCAAGATAGCTGACTTACTTCGACCCATCACATGGGGAAGCCCCAAGTAAGTAGCATAGATACTTGCTTCCATCATTTGCAAAAGTCGACACAATGAACTCTATTAGAGGGAATGACATTTGTGCTAAAGAATACTAAGGACTTGTGCAGATTAAGTAAATCGGCAAGGACAACTTTTTTTAATTATTAGAATCTACAGAGAGTTAAGTAATTAACTAAAAGGGTATAAACTTCTAACAATTTTTTCTTCAATTTTTTTTTATTAAGTGTCATATCATATTTTAACATACCCTTATCATTAATTCCCAAATTTCTATTTCTTTATTAATTATTAATTCATATTGATAGTTAATTATTTAATATCCAAGTAATATTCTCAAAAAAAAATCAGTAATAATACTTATTTAATAACGGAATATATCTACTAACATTATTGTAACACGAAGATATTACAATATAAAACCAGTAACATTAATGAAGTTTATTTCTCTAATCTATTGATGATGGACACAATTTTACAGAATTACATGAACTTGATTCTATAAAAATAGATAAAACAGATATTTTAAGAAAACATAATTCAATATCTGAGTCAAATTTCAGCCCATAATTATTTTCATAAATAGTAATCATCGCATTCATACGTAAACAGAACTTCATTTTTGACCAAAGCGATTTTTGAAAACAAAGCTTTATTTGGCATATCATATTTTTGAAAATAAAAATTAAAAAAACATAGATTTCAAACATAAGTTTAAAATATTCGTATTTTCAAAAATAGGTTACAAATATAAATATTTCAGATAACTTCCTTTAATTTAAATGGCTTAGGGAAAACCCTTACATAAAGAGACAATCTATACATATAATAAATCTTGAATCCACAAAATGCAAGGTTTTTTACACCCCATACCCCAAAACTTCATACTTAATTACTGAAAATGCCATCCAATTCTGATTTGCTTCCGCATGCACACACGTGATGTCTGAAAAAGTAAGAACCGTGGTTCTATTCACCACACTCATGTGATCCAGTACGTGTGCTTTACTCAAAGTCGGGCATGAGGGTGTACGAGGTGTTCAACGGAACAGGGCCCTCAAATATAGTGGGGCACATTTTTTTATGTAGGTGTATATATATATATTTATATGTCCACTCAAAATGAAAAAAAAAGTTTTAAAAAAATTATAATTTTTATTTTCAAGGTAAAAAATTTTAAATGAAAAAAAAAGATTAAAAATATTATACACTTAAATAATTTTTAATTGTTATCTTAAATAAGATACATAAATTCTACAAACATTAATGTGAAAATCATATTAATAGAAATAAATACTTGCATTGAAAATGGTCACCACTTCCTTTAACCAGGTAAACTACTAGTTTTAATTACTAATTTTAATGACTTCACTAAAGTTAATTAATTTTATTATGTACAATAATTCTTTTCATTTTTGGTGACAACATATAGAATATTATATAATTCAAGTAATGGTTCAATTTTTAGGTAACTAATTATCTTAAATTGTATTCACTTTTAATATATATTGTTAGCTATGAGTAACACAAGTAACTAGACAGGGGGGGTGAATGGATAGTTTAAAAACTTGATATGAGTTTTCTGAAATCTGTTTGCTGTTTTTGTGTGTACTGTGTATGCATGCGGAAATGTAAAGGCAAGAACACACAAAGAAACTTCAATTCACTTTATATAAGTAAATCGAATACTACAGCTACCAGAATGATGGTTCTGGCTTCGAAAACAAAAAAGCTGATTGTTCTTTGTTTTTCTTACAGAGAAAGAAAAGATATATCTGATTTTCTATTGTCACTCACTCTCTCTTGGCTAATGAGAATGTGCATGATATATATTACCTATACAAGACTAGTGCACATTCTCATTTTAAACAATTACCCTCAGTGCAAGAACGGCTGTGACAGCTTAGTACTA
>PHNY01206890.1:0-11507 GCA_003724115.2 Anethum foeniculum | reverse complement strand
CTGTTGTCTATTTGACACTTTTATTGGTGTATTTTACATCGGTTCAACACTGATGTTAAAGTAAGTTATAGACATCGGCTATTACTCCAGAATTGATGTAATAAGCCATTTTTAACATCGGACTATAACCGATGTAAAAAACAGGAACTTTTCTCTACACCCACCTAGACATCGGTTTTCCGAGAATTTTACATCGGCTCAGAACTGATGTCTATTGACCTTTTTCCAGTAGTGATGATAGATACAATCAGATCAATGAATAAGAAAAAGATGCTAAGAGCGATCAACGGAAGAGATCGATGAAGATTGGTGAAGCAAGATTGATGAACAAATGCAATCAGATCGCCATTAACGCACTGAAGAACGAGCATAAAGCTCTGATACCATGTTAGAAAGATGGAGATTATATTTCTTATAAGAGTGAAAACATATGAATTGTTTCTTGATTACAGAGTAGAAGATGATGATAGTTTGTTACAATCACAACCTAAATCTCTCTAATTACATTTGATGTATAATATCCTTATTATAACTAACTGACTGCAGCCTCTAACTAACTAGCTGAGCTGGCAGTTAAGATGTCATGCTGTGCTACACCAGATGTCATCACACACATTGTAGCTTGAGAACTGTTTGTGCTCGTATCTTTAACAAGTGTGCAACTTGAATAGTTATGGGATTTATTTTGTAGTAGGACTTCTCAACTTTCACCAGGGGAACCTGCCAGTGCTGCGCTCATGACAGCCGTAAGTTGCATTGTCTTTTGTTTCATAGATTTTTTTTTTCCCAAATTTATAGCAGATTTCATTAATACTTTGAAACACACTTAATCAATGAGTAGAATAGATCTTAAGGTTTAAAGAAGGTTGTTTTCTGCTTCTATATATTATTTATTAATACATTTTAAATACTTATAAATGGTCTACCAATAATTTATATCAAATGAATGGAAATTTGCAGACCCTGATTGCTATAACATTGTCTAGGCTACACTAAAGTACACCCTGTATCTTTGGTGTACATTTGCTGTTCTTTTTGATGCAGAAAGTTTTAATATAAACTACCAATAGTTGAAATATTCATTCTGTACATGAGGTGTATCTTGCATATTTTGCCTTTCACATACCTTCATTCGGATGGCGCTTGATGGTTTATTTTGTCCATGAATGCATATTGTTCAGTAGTTTTTGGGGTCTATCATGCACATTACTTCGTTTTTAATTAAAGCATTAATCTTCAGCCACTTGCTAATTCTCTTGTTCATCCTTTCTAGACAATGGCGTCGCGACTCCGTGATAAACTTGGTACTTCCATTGATCAGCTCACGAAGTCTATATATAGAGAGAGCGAGACGGATTTTTAGACAATGAAGGCTATATCTCATGTCAAAGAAATTTAGTTTAGTTTAACTCGTGACAATGTCAGCTAAGAAACCATACTTTTATAATTGTTTTTGTATTGATTAATATCACAATTTATATGTTAATTTGAGCAATCCTGCCACCAGAAAATAGATAATTTACCCGTTTTGCAGAGCCTTACAAGTACTCCATATATTTAACAA
Organism: Anethum foeniculum; assembly: GCA_003724115.2. Lineage (NCBI taxonomy): Eukaryota > Viridiplantae > Streptophyta > Magnoliopsida > Apiales > Apiaceae > Anethum > Anethum foeniculum. Next base: position 9,943 of record PHNY01206890.1, on the reverse strand, counting down.
CACTAGATTGAAGTTCAAGTTTGCAATAGTTTCTAAAATTCAATGAACTAAGTTTACTGCAAGTCTGAATCAACCTATTTTACTGACTGCGATCTGGTGCAACATATGTTTTGATCCGGTGCTAGAAAATAGCCTGTGCCTCGCACGAGTTGTTATGCTAGTTAAATTTAATGAAGCAATGAATTGTTTTGCTTGTAGAAAATGCCGCTTCCATATGTGGAGCGAAGTAGTTCCACAAGTAGGGGATACTGCAACAATAAAAACAATGTCACCGGAATGGCAGCTAGTAAAATAACGGGAACAGTGATCGTATGTAATTCATCACGTATCACCAGTGAAAGTGCCGCACTGAAGGCAACCATTGTGGCCGCTATTGATATGAATAATGAGATTAGTCCGAGTGTCAATCTCTTTGGTAAGGCATATAAAAAATCCTCTTCAGCAAAACGTGAACTGAGTACAGACAAAAACACCAGTACAGAGGTCGACGAAGAGAATAACGCAACTGCATCTGATATTACAAAGAGAACGAAGACTGCATCCTGTAAGAAGAGTGGTTTCCCAACATCGCTGTTTCCTCCAGGTGCTGTAAATATAGCTGCAAATGCCATGGTAACAAAAAGAGCTGCTACAACTGTGGCTGATGATGACGTACTCTTCATCCATTCTTGAGCTTCTTTGAGGAGTTCCTTGTGTTCAAGAGTGAATACCATATTTGGTGTATTCTTTTCATTGTTTAAGGCTTCTTTGTGTGAATGTTTCACGAGCTTTTCAACTTCCTGAACCAAGATAATAATATGATATTTAAGTATGTTCAGGATAATGATAAACTAACATTCTGCTTTTAAACAGGTCGAGGTAAGTTTAACTCAAAGCAGAGGTTTGAATGACACACGTTCGGTTCTTGAACGAATTTTTACAGTCAAGAGGAAACAGTTGAAATCCAATGTAGCGCTTGAGAAGACACAAAGTTAGACACTTATCTAATTTACTAGTTTAAGTACCACAAGAGATTGATTCATATGACTTGTTAACTAAAGGCAGGATTAATAGTACATAAATAGTAGTTATTCCTAAAGCAGATGTTTGTAGTTCAAAGTAAGATAAATACATTCGAGAAATTTGACAAATCGAAAGTATGAGTATGACCTTGAACCAGTGAAGCTCACGTTGCATTTGCAAAGCTGCACCAGTGACTGTGTTGAGGCGATGTGGAGGCGCTAGCTTTCCAGCATAATGCAGTGAATTCTCTCCATTTTGTCTATCTGCAACTACATACGCCTTATGCCCTGACATTTGATATAAAAGGTTGTACACTTTTTCCTGGCGGTGCTTGACCGCCAATGAGAATAAGTAGAATCCTTTGACTTCATACCAGACGATGCCTGGATACTGATGGATGCACTCTTCTATAAGCTCATGAACGCCGTGTTCTACTGCTGCTACTATTGCCTTTCCAAATACATCCCAAGCAGTAGCATGGTTGACCTTCTTTATAACAGCTGAGCACATTTCTTTTACTAGTTCTTCTGCCTGTATGTGCTTTACCTTGCTGTCATGAATCCGCTTGATGTGCGGTGCTGCAGTGATATCATGTTTTATTTCGGAAATTATTTACTTCAAACTTGATGGCTATATTTGTTATAAAATATTATAATCCGGCAATCTGTTTCAGAAAAAATGGCTCTCGATAATAACCATTCTTGAAGTTTCAAACAAATGAACAAACTATATTGCAGTACTTCATGTAAAATTATTATTTTATAAACCATGTCTCGAACAATATCAGTGATGGATTTGAATCCATACCTAAGTACTGAAGTACGCTCCAAATGGAATTCTTTAGACCATAGCTTGCTGAAAATAAATAAGTAGAAATGGTTAGTACTATAAGACAATTATAGCTCAGATTGACATTAGTGAAGTATATATATACCTTTAATTGGATTTTGGGTTGTGATCAGCTGTGATGTTTCCTTTACAGGAGACTCCAGTGCTTTCTCGCGATTAACAGGGATCCCTTTGAATTCATTATCAAACAAGAAGTATGAAATATCAAATCATGTTTCGATAAGAAACAAAAAACCAGAACATAAATATGTGAATAGCATGACATGAGAAAATTACTCACATGAGTAGATGAGTCGTTGCCAAAATCCAAAGCTACTTCCACTCCGAAAAGCCTTACTTTTTGCTGCTAGTATTTGTAAGCTGGTCTGCTGGAAATTGCTTTTACTTTTCTCTGGCACCATGTCTGGGTACTTTTTTACTAAATACAGAGCAATATCTGCGTATTTGCACGTGTATAGATAGAAAGGAAAGAGTCAGCTTGCAGTGGTAGCTAAAACTAGAAAAGTATACTTAGCAAAAAGAATATCATAAAGTGTTAGAAGGATGCCTTACTGGATCGTATAATATATTCTACAAGTTGATAACCAAATTAAGACCGAGAAATGTAACCATCAAAATAAATATTTAAAGCTGTTATACCATGTTAAGTAACCAACTCGGGTTTTAGTGAGACCTACCATAAAAATCAGTCAAGATACAGAAGGAGAGAAGATCAGCACCATGTGGTCCTCGAAAAGGACTAGTTCCGTCCTCTCCAACGACATCTAATGTGTTGTGCAGCAAATACAACAGTATCTCTCTCCGACCGTGATTTGCTGCGGCCTCCAAGGCGTTTTCGCTACAGTTGTTATTCATCTGAGTCATTTCTTTGTTTGACTCCACCAAAAGTTTTGTACCTTGCATATTCCCGACCTTGGCAGCATAAAGAAGCGGAGTACTCCCAGCGGAGTTGCCAGTGAGCAGCATCTGCGGATTGGTTCGCATTATCTCCTCCACTAACTGTTGAACAAAGCGGTGAGAACAATTGGTTCCCACCGCTATGTGTAGAGCGGTCTCGCTCCAGTAAGTGATGTGCGCGTCAAAGTTAATGTTTTCTTGTTGGAATATGCGTTTTGCTGTTTCCCAGTCGTCGTCTATTGCTGCTTTGTAGATTGGAATGCACTTGATCACGTCATTGTAATTGCGAGCCATTGGATATAGTTTTTGAGTGCTTGGTTGTGTTATAACTATGGTGATGAATTTATACAAGTCTAGATGCATAGTAAGCCATCGACCATATTTCAACAACCCCCCGTGACATGCATAGTTTTTGTCGATTATTGGTTATTGGTTAATGGTTTTATTCAACCACTTGTAAAGAATGGTCAACTTATATTTACACCACTTGTGTGAATAATATACGTATGTAGGATCTTTTACACTACGCTCCAGAGATTATTTTTAATTTTTGAATTTATAAAAATAATTTAAGAATAATTTATAATATTTGATCAAAAAGTAATTAATTTGAACAAGTAATTAGGGATGGCTGTAATATTTTTCCGACCAAAATATGACGAAAAAGGCTAATTTAAGGACAGACCACATCATTAGACTGTTGAATTATTGCAGATAATCAGAGTAACTTTTAATCGGTAAACATCAAAATAATTGGACCTGCACCTAAAAAATTTAGAATAAAAATGTATGTACTGTAAATTCTAATGGTATTTGTACTCCAGTATTGGACAAGATGTTCAATTTGGTTCAGTCATACAAATAACTTGGGCATCATGGAAGACATCCAAACAAATAATAACTTGAATGTAAATGATATATTCATATTACAAAGGTTATTGTTAATAAATAGTTTTGAAGATTTCCCAATAAACCTTCAATAAAACTTGAGCATAAAGATAATCAAAACAAGGATACAAGCCATTTCTGTTTCCTAAATTTTATAGGTGTTGTGCTTCTTCAGCTAAAAAGATAACAAGTTAACTAGTTTCACCAAAAGGAAGATGCTGAACTATTGAAACAAAGGAGCAGATGCAAGTTCGAATATACTAATAAATAACTCTGGCCTCTTCACATCCACTTTCTGTCAAGGCTTCGATAAGAAGTGACCAAACTCAATGGACACAATAAAGTGCTCAAAGATAAGCATCCGCAAATTATTTCTTTGTTTCCTGAGTGATAAACCTGGTAACAACGTAGCAATCTGGTGGATTAATATTTGTGTAGTAGTTTTGAATGGTATCCGTGATTTCAAACCCAAATTTTTTGTAAAACTGGATAGCATCGTCATTGTTTGTCTGCACGTGCAAGTAGATCTCACTGATGTTCTGTTTGGTGCAAAGATCAATGACGTGATTTAAGAGCTTACTACCTGCATTATTCACGCATACCAAAATCTCCTTTAGGTAAACAAGGCAACCGCTATTATCTATAGTAATAATTACCTATGGCACAAGTTTCTTCTAAGGTCGAAGAGATCAAAGAATAGAATGCTGCAACAAAATAGAACATGTGATTCTACACTTCTTACAGGCTACTGGGATTAGGCATGCATGTTTTAAATCCACTTCTTACAGTAAAATATCTTAAAACATTTTCATTTTTTTATTCTTAATAGTTTCTCGACTCAACATGTAAATAAATAAGTTTAACATTAAAAAGGAAACGACAACTCTAATCTAGTAATCTTATCAATTACTATTATAAATAAGATACTATTACATAAAATGCAACCAAGGTATAATATGCAAGTATATTAAGTATGTTACTTGAACAATATAGCAGGGAGTACTCGCTAGTAAAAATATATTGGAGCAATAGCCCTGGCATAAGACTATTGAAAAATAATACATCTACTGATTCCTGCAAGAACCAATCTCTTACATGATTTTTTTAAGGCCCTTGTTAATGAAGAAACATATCATTTTTATTTATAAATCTCCCATATAAAAGAAAAACTAACACAAACACAATCTTTGTGGAATAACCATGGAGGACTGTTGATCTCCACACTTTGTGAATTCATATTTCAATGTGGCAACTAATAACTATTGAATAGGGACTCAGAACCAAGACATATCATCATAAGAAGTTCTGTGACAGATGACCACTTTTTAGGAAGTTAATAAGCCTAGTCCTAGCTATCTAGGGTCTAAAATCACTTAAAAATACAGTGACATATTTAATAGCTTTTAGTTAAAGCAATGTATACAAAGAGATAGCTACAGGTATGCAATTAAATAACTTACCAATTCCTAGCCCACGATATGGCGCCAAAACACCCAGAGTCATAATGTACACACGAACAACTCCTCCTTCCTTTTTCTCCAGACGGCACGCAATCGAACCTACACAGATGTCACTGTAGTATGCTGCAGAAAAGAAGTCAAGATGCAAGTAAATTATGACATAGATCATAACTGCATTCAGCTAAAGGAAGTCAATATGAAGAGAATTTAGGATTATAATGCAGAAAGAATAATAGATCCCAGAGGCCAAAATGATCGAATAAGAAAACCAACAAAAAAAGCCTTGGTCTCCTTTTAAGCACCAATTATAATTTAGCTGTTGTTTAACTGGTAATAATTAGCAGTAAAACACTGGATATATAAATAGACAATCCAATCTCATGTACAGATACATTCCGCCCCGAAATTTTCTAAATCCACTTATTATATCTACAGTCAGGCAGTTTCAAAGCTCAAATGGCACACCATATGTCAGGAAAAGGTCGCAAAGCAGACTTATGTCAGTAAGAGCAAGAGGCACCTTTTAGGGGTGCCAAACATGTCCAACACATCATAAATATTAGTTTTTTATTCTCTACTACATTCATGTGTCATATTTAACACCCTCTAACTCCAATAATTCGCACCCTATATACGGTGCCTAGATGGTCCCCAAACAAATAATAGAAAAACAAGATATAACATAATAGGTACGGGTAACATATACTTTTAGGACAAGTATTTAGGTATTTCCATCTAGAGGGGGTACCAAGAGGGTGCTAAAAGTTAACAACTTCTCTTGGCACCCTTCGAGCACCCCTGTAACTCCAATAGGGAGGCGCCCAAGAATGCCATGCCACAGATTTTGGCACCCCTATTGGAGATGCTGAATTGACAAGTCTCCGCCTAGTTTCAAAATAAATTACATATCTCACTGTATTTCGTTGCTGCAAAAGGTAGTTTTCATATCTTCAACGAAATAATCTATCTTTACAGAGTTTATGCAGGGTTGTTTTCTTCTCTTTTCTTTCTTTTACAAAGTAATAACTGTACTGACTACTGACCAACAAAATGCGTACAACATGCAAAGGAACTCTCTAGAATACAGCTCAGAGAGTGGAACAAAATCCAACTCTCAAGAAATTAACCTAAGCATGATTAAGAAAAAAAAGGTGGCAAAAAATGCATCTCCATGATAGTGCTAACACAAACATCATAAGCTGGCTAATAAAGTAAGCTAATCAAAGAGTAGTCTTTAGTTGTTGATTTCTGGAATCGTCTACAAGTGAATGCAATCTCTTCAACCATTTGCTTTTCTTCGTTAATTGGCAACTGACTTTGGGGAACCAGAATTATGATGCCTAGCATTTCATTCAAGCAAAGTGATAGACTGTAGCGGCAATGAAAAAACAATTCAAAGCACCTCGATACTGTTAAAACCACTAAAAATTTACTCCGCATAGATTACATCTGTTTAGTGAAAGGCCGTGCCATTTGTTTATATCCGTTTAGTATTGACATTAAGTCATTAATTGATCAATTTTTTCAAATCTAGAAATTCATTTAGCGATTAGCGGACACTCACTTTAATTTTTGTATTTGAATATGCCAAGTAAAAAAGCGGTTCGTTCATCAAATCACAACTACATTCGGATATCGCAACCAAGGTATTTATCGGTCGATAACTTTTTAAGAAATTTAATAAGCTTTGTAATAAACTGCATCGTTTCACGGAGATGACAAATAGAGAGGAATGCAAACTTTGTCAATGCTTTCGGACAAAGGGCAACAGACCCCCGAAAGCAGAAAACACACTTGCAGAGTAATTCCTTCTTCCTTTATTTTTCCAAGTTAAGCCCTTCATTTAGATGAAGATGTCAGGAATTCTATGTTTTTAGATGAAATAACAGCTAGAACTAGAAGATAAGCAGAGAAATAGAGCAGTTTAGAGATATAAACAGAGAAATTAGAGGTAGAGTGTAGAGAGAGAGACAGAAGAGAGAGATCAGATAGAGAAAGCAGAGTTGAGAGAGAGAAAGAGAAGAGGTAGTTATAGTGAGTGAAAGAAATTGGTGGCAAAGCCATTTTCATATATTCATTCATAATCCAAATTTTCATCCAGAACAACTATAAATAGACTCCCAAGTATAACTATCTAACTACAATTACTCATACACCTGTACTACTACAAAGCATATGACCACTAATACTATAGGACAAGTGCATTCCTGGCAGAAGATAACAGAGGGTTATTCTTTAGAGTTTGATTCTAATTAGGAAAGATTATTCATTATTCTTTGAACTTTGATTTTATTTGAAAAAGACTAATTAGCTTCATTAGAGGTAGGTATCGAGTTTTATAATTTAAGCAAATTATTGATATTGAAAAAAATAATTGTGTTATTTGTCTTTCAAATGAATATTGTTGGATGTTTATTCCAAGACCTTTGATCTAACCCAGATCCCATCATTTTGGTAGAGCCCGAGCCATATAGCAGGAACAATTCTTACACAAAGGACAAATAATAAAAATTAACTATTAGCAATATCAATGATTTACTAAATTAAACAAACTTAGAATATCCTATACTAGGTTTCTTTATTTTATTAATGTAGATTTATGGTAAATATATTATCTTTTGGGCAAAGACTAAAAAAAAGGCTGTTTTGTAGAGTATGATTTCGTTAAAAAAGGATAATCCCTTGATCCTTAGAGAATTATAATTTGGAAAGGTTGATTATTTTAGAACAGCTTTGGGACACGCTTGGAAGAGGCCCAAGAAAAAATCGGTGGAGCAGTACTATATGCTACAGAAGCCAACACTTACTAGAAGCTTATCAGTAACAATAAGTTAATAAGTTAATTTATTATATTATGTACTGTATAACAAAAGGTATACGAAGCTTATCACCTGAAGATCAACTTGATTTACCTGCCTATTGTATTAACAAGGAATTAGGGGGTTAACTTAGAAAGAAAAAGGAGGGGTTTATTGCATGGTTCATCACATTATATCTCCATTCAAATATTACAAAAGATTTGAACTACACATATAGTGCCCAGCAACAGATATTATTAATGATGAGATTAAACATCAAAAGAACTGTATTATGAAGAATATTTAATAGACACTCAGAGTTACTGTTAGGCCAATCAAAAGGAATGCATAATTTTCCGATTTTAACAAGAAAAAGACTCACAACTATAAACTATTCACTAGATAACAAGGAAAAAAGGTCCCATGTATGCACATATGGTAAATGCTATGACAGTGTGATAATAGTGATGACGTCACATTCTCTAATAAGTACAAAGGCTATGACAGGGATCTGAAACATATTACGTCTGCCAGCAGGTGGAAACATCATCTGAGTTTTGTACTTATAGAGTGCATGATCCAAAGAAAAGGTAAAGTAACACTAATCTGTAAATTAACGGTACCAGAATACTAAGAGCAAATCCAACCCAACACTATAACACCATAAATAGTGCAAGGTTTAGTGCAAAACCAAGTCAAACCCAACACTTTAATAGTATAAGAATGACACCAAATGAATAGGGTGACACCAAATTTGATGTCAAAAGCACATTTTACGTTAGCAGGTAAGTAGGACACCAAATTTGGTGTTTTTCATAATTCCGATTATACCCCATGTTTCTACAACATAAACAAATTCATTCCCTCTATGTCCTAATTTTATCTTTTTATATGCCAACAAAACACCTAAGTCCGTTAAATTACGAATGCCATGCCTTCTTTTAGAGTAGAATATTGCGATTGGAGTTGATTTTGCAAATAGCGTAATTTTGACACTAAAATAGTTCTATGCGGTCCGCAACAAAACACTAATATAAACCAATCAAAATCGAAAACAACAGAAAGCAAAAACTGAACCAAACCCTAAAAAAATGAAGAAATCAATTATGTACATTAAAAAAGAAAACCCAGAATGTGAAAAGGAAGAAAGAAGAGACCTAGCTTGGTGAATTCACCAGAAGCGAGAGCATCAGCATAGTACTTATCATTGTAACGAACAGGGAAAAGAACAGAGTTGAGTTTCTTTAATTGCATTATGTTTTTGTCTCGAACTCCATCTAATGATGTTGTCACTTGTCTTCCAATCCCCATTTCTAATATGTATACAATAGATAGATACAATGAGGAAAGAGGGTTTTTCGGAGAGCGAGGAGAGTTGGATTGGGAGGATGCAAACTCAGAAAAGTCTTTTACCTGTGCGTCGGATGTCGCAAAGAAATTTAATAATTAATACTTTTTTTTAGCCAAAGTAATTAAATTTCATTTTTTACGGTTGGAGGGTAGAATGCGGGTAACAAACCTTTTTTTTTTTTTGTTAATTAAGTACCCCGGTAAATACAAGGACTCCAGCAGAGCTGTTCACGAACCGAGCCGAGCCGAGTTTTGACCGAACCGAGCTGAGCTTTATTTTTTTTTCTGACGAACCAAGCCGAGCCGAGCCGAGCTTTTTTAACGAACATAATTTGGTGTTCGAGCTCGAGCTCGTTAATAAACGAGCCGAACACGAGCTTTTATCGAACAAAAACGAGCCGAACCGAACCGAGCCGAACACGAGCCGAAAATGAGCTTTATAGAACCAAACGAGCCGAATCGAGCCGAGCCGAAATAAAAAAATCTGGTCAAAACACTAGTTGACCGTTAAAATAACAAACCAAATGAATTTATTTTTTTCTGAAAATTTTGTCATATCACTAAAATTTATATATCTTTTTATATATCTTGACATCCGTACGGTTGGATCGTTGAGAAATATTTTTTAAAAAATTGAAACACCAATCCGGGACTAAACACTAGTTAGAAGTATTAGTCAAATAACTAGTTTACTATTAA
>PHNY01206871.1:15618-28144 GCA_003724115.2 Anethum foeniculum | reverse complement strand
ATTATTTTTACAACTCAAATATGTATACATGAGTTATATGTGAGTCAAAATTTAACCATAGGACATATTTATAAATATTGAATAAGAAAGGATATATTAATAAAGTGACATGTTAAGTTGGGACATATTACATAAATTCCCTTTTTTATTAGCAGTGTTAGGAACAACATGATAGCCAAGCACCGAAGTTTGAAGAAGTCCTGCAATTTATATTAGTTTTTACTCATTAGCCGAACACTTTGTATTTCATATCTTTGAATGTTAACTTATTAAGCAACTGGAACTTAAATTTATTAATGTTTTAATTTTATTTTTTTTGTGATTCCTAATATTTTATATTAAGTGGTTGAACCGCAAACCGAACCGCAATAACCGCAAATTCGCAATCACAATTGATGCGGTTAATCGCAACCGCAAATGTGGTTACGGATGGAAATTTTCTAAAATCGCTCTTCGCGGTTTGGTTTGACTTTTACTCCAAAACCGATCCGATCCGATCCGAACCGCGTACACCTGCTTAAAAGAGTTAAATGATCATATACACTGTTAAGGAAATTGCTAGACCCCAAAAAATTATTTCCAAATGTTTGTGTCATGCTTATAATTGGGTAACACTCGAATACAAATTTTGGGACGGGTATCTTGCACTTCTCGTACTCTTAAGACTATCAAAGGTTATATGATTATTGTTTAATATGTTTTGTTCGACTTGCTAATTACTCATCTTTGCAGTACATAACATATTATGTCATCTTATAGTTTGTTTTTAAAAAAATATGAACGTAATTGCTCATTGAAAGAGTTTAAGATTATTTTAAAATTGACGTAATTGCTCACTAAAATAAATTTCTAGATTATAATAAAATCGACGGTATTAATTGACCGAGCAACTTTATTAATTCATGCAACCAATTTAACAGACATGAGTCCAAATTGTACGTACAGGAAAAACATTCATTCATCAGTTTGTTTAGAAAGAGCAGGTTTATTGTTCATTGCTTCTTTTCCAGGGAAAATAGGGCAAATAAACCATCCTCGGAGATCTTCCATCACTCGTTTCCGGCCTAGCTGGGGGACGGCCATATACAAGGCCACGTCCAACAATTTTAAGGGGTCCGACCAACTCTGTCCGTTGATCCGATAGGTGGTTGTGGTGGAAAATGTACGAGGTGGAGAAACCTGAGAGAAAAATCGATAAATCAAGCTTGTTTTTACCAAATAACTTTGGCCATGGGCTAGTCAATCTTAGGAGACTCTCAATCCAACTGAATAAGATCCGCCACCTTCCAGCATCTATTTGTGAAATGACATCTTTGACATATATGGACGTTCACTTCAATGAGCTTCATGGTCTTCCATATTCTATTGGGAAATTCAAGAATCTTGAGGTCTTGAACTTGAGTAGCAATTTTAACTATTTGACCAGTATTCCTGACACGATTGGTGGATTGTCAAATCTCAGGGAGCTTGACATTAGTAACAATCAGGTTCGAGCTCTTCCTAACACTATTGCCCATCTTGTAAAGATAACCAAGCTTAATTTAGATCAAAACCCGCTTGTGACCCCTCCAGCAGATATTGTTGCCAAAGGGATTGAAGCTGTCATGATATTCATGACTAGTAGGTATCATAACAATTTGGCTGCTGCTAAACGTGTAAATGCTGCAAAAGATGATGGAAGTCAGTCTTCTGAATGGCATCAAGCACTTCTAAGTTAAATTACTTGCTATACACATATATTTAGGTGCATTTCCTCAGATTTTGCAGGATATTGGTGTAGATATTCCCAGTTCAATAACAATTATGAAAATTCTTACATTAGACTATAGGCAGTTGGCACTGTGCATTGTTATACACTTCCCCTTGCATATAATTTCTTGTTACTAATATTCTCCCAGGAAGTACTGCTGGCAGATGTATCTCCTGACCATGTAAATGTAAATCAATACAAGTATTTTACTGGCAGATTGCACTTTTTTTTTGTATCTGTGTATTTGTAAGAAAATACCACTGGTTTTTTATTTTAAAACCCCCTCGTTAATCATTACAATGCCTCTCAGATCTGCAACTAAGTTCTCCACTTTCTTGACTATCCTCTGAATGTTCTACATTGTACCTAGTTGGCCATAATCATTGTTTACTATGATGGTGGAACAATAACAGCGATTCTTTTGCTTGGCCTATCTCTGGATACAAATTACAAACGTTCACTTTGAAATAGTATACATTACTAGCTTAGCTGCACAACAACAGACTTCATTTACCAAATCCGGACCTTATTAAAGAACTTTGACGCAATAGAAGACGTGCAGTTGGCAATGGCATTGCAGCACAACTCTGTCTGGCAGGTTTGCCTCATTTCCAACTTCTAACATGAAAGAGCTATTAGTGCTTGAAGAGTGATAATAGCAACTTACAGCGGACAACCAATTTTGCAAGGATCTTTGACTGCCACCTCTATGGCATGGACGAAATAGTTGAATATGGAGCAGGACTCTTGCTTCTTAATTCTGTTATCAATTCTTACCTTCGTCTCTTGCTACTTAATCCTGGTATCAGTTCTTACGTTCGTCATTTCTACATCATATATGTCCCAATGTCTTGGACTTGGAGGATTGAGCCAGGAGGAACTGCCAAAGGAAATAGTCTTTATCTACACAATTATTCGTAATCTTTTCCACAAGACTGAGCAGCTACAGCTCTTCGTCTAGATCATGGTAACAATTAACATGACATGGAACTCACCTCAAATACAGACCAGATTATGACAAAATTACCGAAACAAAATACGAAAATGACTTGGCACAACTCAATTAATTCGAATATGATCCTAAATAATTTGTTTGATAAATCTCTTCATTTACATTAATTTTTTTTTAAAAAAAAATTATCCGGATTGGAACTGCAAAAATGAAAATTCTCATGTGAATAAAGGAATGGAATTAAGGCCCTCCGAATCAGTTATCTGAACTCCACTCATTACCAAAACCGAAAGAGAAAAAGATTCTTATGGGCTTATCTGAAAGAGACGCAAATGAAAGATATAAAAGAGAAGAATCCAAGAAAACAGAGAATTATGGGTCACCCTTTCCTCCTCAATGCTATTATCCTTTGCCACGCCCAACCCTCTGACTCTCTTACAGTACAAATACTATATATGTGTTTGTATTTTTCTGGTTAATGACTAGTATCTTTTTAACAACCTTTCGTTTTTCTATTGGCTAACACTAATCTTCAGACACCATATTGATCACCATAAAGAAAATAGACACAAAGGTATTTTACTTTTCCTTCACTATATCATCTTTATGCCAGCTTTCCATTTACATAAAATTCTGTGGTCATTGGTTTTGCTATCTGTTTGATGTTACAATTTCCTAAAAAATATATGTTTATAATATGAATCAAGTAATTTGGTTCATGTAAAAGTTGATGAGATATAATACTACCAAATTTTTAAAAGGTGAAAACTTTGTCATTTTTCTTAAAGTTGGGCCAAAGTGGCAGACGTATCATAATCTGGAGAGGGGAATATGATTATCATTGTGCATTGTTGGCGCCTAGGCCCCATGAGTTACTGAATGATCGGATTTAGTAAATATCGAATTATTAGGCGTCTTTGCAAAGAAAAACAAGACAGGGAAATCTGGCAAAATCTGCCAAGTTGGGAACTTCGGAAATTTAATTGTAGAAAGGGTCTGTGAGATGCTTGACTGTTGAAGGAGGAGTCGCTTGCTTAGCGTTTTACTCCATGAAAACGAATATATTGGCCTAGGTGGTATTGATAAAAGTAATATTATATCCGATAAATGTTCCAAATAACCATTTCTATTAATCACTAAATGGTACCTTAACCTCCTAGCGATTATTAAACTATTGCATATAGTACAAATCAAGTCAAATGAGACATAATAATTTTGTGGATAGGAGGAGGACTTGTAAGTTTTGGATTATCCGTTGTGACACCTATTGGTGATATAAATGGACACTAGATACAATGATGATGATGTATTGTGTTAAATTGTTAATTACATGATTAGTGTTTATATATATTTATAGCTGGAGGACGAAAGAAAAGAAGGTTTTAAAAGGAACCAGATTGTGGATAGAGTAAGGTGGAGGATTTTTTTATCTTTCTTGAAGCAAATGCCTTTTCGTTTCATCAACGATCACTCTGGCTTGCCCTGTGTTTTCTTGTCTGAGCCTGGTGGTTCTTCTGCTCAGGTTGCTTTGTTGTTTTCTTTCTTGTACATTTACAATGCATGCTCATATTGTATTGGTAAAGTAAGGTGACCTTTACTGTCACCTGTAAAATTTGCTGGTCTACTTATTATATGTTGAGCAAAAACGCAACTTCTTGCGCCTTGCAAATTCTTTTGGAATTCTAACTAATTATGAAAGATCGTGTGATTTATTATCTGATGATTACTAGAATAATTTTTTGTATGGTGATTACTAGCTGCCTAAAAGGTAATTTTGTAAAATTTAAGATCTTATCCTTTCCTGCTAAACTATAACAGCAAATAATATGATGCAATCTCTGCATTCTGCGACTTAAATATTATATGTCTGTGAGATCTAAGTGCAGGTCCTTCTTTATGGTGGGCAAGTTATTTCATGGAAGAATGAGCAAGGAGATGAACTGCTCTTTAAGAGCAGCAAGGTGAGCATAACTTATTCAGCTTATGAAGTTGATTTAGGGTTAATTCATATTAGTAGGATCTCGATAAGATGTTTCTCAAATGTGAGCAAAGCCATTGGAAATATTATAAATTCAGTTTTTCCTTAGCAAGAAGGGACTGTTCGTTCTTTTTTCTCTGACAGATGCTCAGAGCTTTTTGGGTTCGCATACATTTTTAGAAGCAATTTTGTCTCAGAAATCTAAAGTGCCTATAGTTCTTTGTTTTTTGTTATAATAATGTGCCTCTACTGCTCACAGCCAACTGGAATATGTCCTAAATCAATCAAGGGAGGGATATCAATTTGTTTTCCGCAGGTTGGATTGTCTCATACGTCTGCCTTCTATCTCTTAGTCTTTTACTTTGATAATACATTTCTTGATAAGTTTTTCCACTATGCACCGCAGCTCGGGACTTCAGGAGCATCGGAGAAGCAAGGATCCTCAAGGAACAAATTATGGTCATTGGATAACTGCCCCTTGCATCTGGTTCCCACCGGAAGCCCATCATCAGTGGACCTTATTTTAAAGCCAACAGGCAATGAAACAATTATATGGCCGTGCAGGTATATTCAGTGTTTTGTTTGGTTCAGTCATGAAATAATTAGTGTGCAGTAGAGGAAAATAAGTATCTGAGTATTGATCGACAGTAAATGGTATTTTGCAGCTTTGAACTACGGATTCATGTTTCTCTTAGCCCTGGCAAGCTGACTATTGTCCCCCAGGTGAAAAATACTGATAACAGGTCTCTGTCATTCACCTTTGCAGTTCGCAACTACTTGTCTGTGTCGGACATCAGGTAATTTAAGTTATTTTACAGTCCACCGTTCCCACGCTACTGTCATTGTCAACTTGGCAAATGTTTGGTCAGAGACTAGTAACAAACTTTCCACACTAAATAACTGTAACTCTGTATGATATAAGGTGCTTCTTGTTTAAAATATTAAGTTTTGCACTATATCCTCTTGTATGTTTGGTTCATATTGCAGTGAAGTACGTGTGGAAGGCTTGGAGACACTTGATTACTTGGATAATCTGCTTCAGAGAGAGAGGTTTACAGAACAAGCAGATGCTCTAACTTTTGATGGAGAGGTTTCTTTCTCTTCTTGGCTAGACAGTTATGTGTGCAATTCATCTAGTATCAAGCGTAATCACATGCTTTCAACTGATTGTGACCCAATTATGTTGAAATTAGTAGCATTGAAATTAATCAATTCTGTAATTTGGCAGGTTGATCGGATTTACCTGGAAACACAAACAAACATTGCCATCATAGACCATGAGAAAAAAAGAACCTTTGTACTGCGGAAAGATGGCCTCCCGGATGCTGGTCAGTTTAGCTGTTAGTAACATACCACAACTATATCATTCTACTTCATTTCTCCTTTGATGTGCGTAAATATAAGTAACATAAGTTTAGGTACTGATCATTATGCGGAATGCAGTTGTATGGAATCCATGGGTAAAGGCTACTAAGGGGTTCTCGGATTTAGGAGACAATGACTACAAGCAAATGTTGTGTGTGAATTCAGGTGCACTTGAGAAGCCAATCATCCTGAAACCAAAAGAAGAATGGAAAGGGTGTCAAGAGCTTTCTACAGTTTCCTCAAGTTACTGCAGTGGCCAGTTGGATCCCCAAATGGTTCTTCAGTGGCTGTAGACTCTAAGCTGGCCTGTGGTTTTCATCAGTCCATATCTGTCTGATTATGAATAGTAACTCTTCGTGATTCATATGATCATGATTCACTTATGTAAAAATGTTACTCTTTGGGACTATAATTAAAAAAGGACTTAATTATAGGAAGATGACCTGAATTACAATTTATTTATTTTTTTGCATGAAAAAACCTATTATATATTTTTTTTTCATGAAGAAGACCAACCTATAATAAAGTCACTCACATGACTCAAGTTTAATTTTTCTAACAGTTACTTATCTCTAACAAACGTTATAACTTCTTTTAGTTTAAAGAAAATGGCACAATATATTTATATACAAATATAATAATAAATTTCTCGTTGAGCATAATTCAACAGTTTAATTGTAACGCTTGTTACTTTTAATGGAATTTCTTAGTAAAATCTGCAAGTGCTATTACAAATTAAAATTTTTAAAATGAACTTGGACATGACCTCGATTAGGAGTTCGGATACATCGGATCATTATAACAGAATTTGGAGTAAGATTGACGAACTCTTTATTTTGTAGTACTAGATGCGGTGGTATAGTTTCAAAAAATTTTGTAGAGTTCCTTGCAAAAGGTTTGTTTATTTGCATCATAATTGCTCACTTTGAATTATACATGATGATAAAAATTCGAGCAACATATTGCTCGATGAGAATTCGGAAGTTTGAGTATATAACAAAATTGTTTAGGTGAGGAATCCCACGTCACAACAATTGTTGCCAGAATTTTTACTTAAGTCATGTGTGCTTATTATTATGGGTTGATTGTTTTGGTGTAAAAAAATATATAATTCAGGTCATCGCATGCAATTAAGTTTTTAAATTACAAAAAATTGTAACGTTATTCAGATGTTAAAAATTTAAACTTAAATCACGCGATGCCTATTATTATAGATTGGATATAAAAAGTTATAATTCAAGTCATCTTTCTGCAATTAAGTCTTAAACAAATATATTTTATATATAATTAAAAAAGTTATATTTTATATATAAGAGAATGGCTAACACTTTTCCCAGCACATAACATAAAAAACATTTACTTCCTCCATCCCATTCAATTCTATACACTTTCCTTTTTTAGATATCTCATTCATTTCTATACATTTCAAAAGTTACTAAAAATGAAAAAATTTTATAATATAAAAATTAACTACAACCACTTACATCCACTATTTTCTTCCACGATATCCACTTTATATATATAATATTGATCGGTCCCACCACTTTATCGACTTTTCTTACTTTTTCATCTCAAATTATACTAATTCTTAACCTCCGGGCCAAAGCCATAGTATATACTACTCAATGGGACGGAGGGAGTATTATCATCATTAACGAGGCCGAGGCCTCGGGCATTGTTTTAAGTTTTTGCAATTATTGCTTCCAGCAATGTTTTAAGTTTTTAACTTTAAAAGATCAATTCGGGGAAATAATTGTTTCACCTGGTCTTGTACAAGTAAATAACTAGAATAGGTCGTACCAGGCACGAATCCGTTCTCTAACAATATTTTAGAATATAAATTATATAATTTTTGAAATTTTAACTTGCACATGTTTTGTTAAGAAATAGAAAATATAGTCATAAATAATTTAATTTAATTAAACTATACGAAAAATACTTGTGATGGAAGCAGTTTAGTCTCATTGACTGTTTAAACAATTGAGTAATAATATATCATATCTGATAATATAAGAGACTGAAAAAATAGAGAAATTGAAGGTGATAACTTTGTTACACTTGAGCTCCTGTATTTATACTACAACTCTCGATTTACAGCTTACGTATCCCTGATCTATAGCCTTTGATTTTATCATATCATATCCCTTGATCTCAACTAATACTATCCTACAAAATCTCCTGATAACAACAATTAATCTTCATATTTATATCTCAAATTTACATTAACGGTTATATTATTAACGTTTATATTGTTTATACTCCCCCTCAAACTGATGGCGGGTGAATCACTAGTTTGCTGATGAAAAAATCGTGTCGGCTCTTCGTTTGAGGTTTTGTAAAGAAATCAACAAGTTGTTCTTTGAAGGAAATATTAAGTAGACTCATATCACCATTTTCAAATTTTTCCCAAATAGAATGGCAATCAACTTCAATGTGTTTTCTTCGTTCATGAAAAATTGGATTGCTCGCAATTTTGACTGCACTTTCGTTGTCACAGAACAACGGTATGAATGAATGAAGCTGAATTTTAAAGTCTTTTAATAACTGTCGAAGCTAAACAACTTCACTGCAGGTGGATGATCCAGGTGAATATTGTTTTTCCTCATAGCTACGAACTCTCATATTTTTTACCCTCCAACCCTCATAGGCTTTTTTTTTTTGCTCTGCTACCATTGTAGGATAATCTCAAAATTCTTTTCTCATCTTCTCATCCATTCACAGTGGAAATATAAGTCTCAATATTATTACAACTAGGATATATAGCCGCGCCATGCGCGACACGAATTTTTTTTAGAAATTACCTATTTTATAGCATTATTTGTCGAGTTGCGTGTTATATATGACAGAAATTATAATATTGTATTAAATTGAAAATTGTGTTATATATGACAGAAATTAAAATATTGTGCTAACTTATCAAATTGAAAATTATGCATTATATATGATAGAAATTATAGTATTGTGTTTTGTGTTTGACAAAATCTTTTACGGGACAACAAATTTTAATATTTTTTGAGGAGGTAGAATGAGATTCGCAAAATCTACCGATTATTTGCCTTAATTTGTCGGTAATTTTGGTTATATGTTTAAAAGAAGTTTAATAAAAATATGTACTAAGTCATATTTCATCCTTTTTGAGCTAATAAATTTCTCTTTTTCTTCATTATGTTAATTTTTTAATCTCTTACTGCAATTTTTTATAATTTTTTAAAAAAAATGATTTAAAATTATTTACATGAATCATTATTACTTGAAATAATACTCTCATTATATATCTAACATTTTAATAATCTTAAAATATCATAAACATTAAAAAATAATTATAATATGAATGTAGTCCCTACGATAATAAAATTATAATTATTAAATAGAAATAAAAAACGTTTTTAAAAGCCGACTCCCCTCTCGTAATATACAGTCTAAGAATAAATTTAATTAAAATTAATTTATTGTGATACAGTATAGTGAAACAAATAGTGTATAACTTTTTTCATTGATTTAACCGGCCGTGAAAAAGGGTTAGTAAATTAAATTTAATAAGGTTGGTCAAATATGATTTATTCACGCGCAAAAGTAAAAGACTACTGATATTAATTGTATACGAATTCTCAATGTAAACCGAAAAATTTGTACACTTTTATAACTTATCACAGTTTGTTGACAACCATTGATAAAAGATTTCTCTAAAAGTTAAGATCGTTTAACCGGAATAAATTACATTGATCTTGAATAGATAATAGAAAATGACACAATATAAATAATTTACGGCATCATTTTACATAAAAATAATTTTCATTATATGAATAATTAATATTTAATATTGAAATAATATCATAATGCTCAAAAAAAGTTTACTTAACATTTATATAAATAAAATAAAATAATTTATTATGTAATTAATAGGTGTAATTAATGACTATTAATATGCTTGGAAAATATTTTATTATAAAAATGAAAAATTAAGAATTTAATGAAAACAACTTGCAAAGTTTTGGCGCCTTTTCAATTCTTTGCCGTGCTTCGCACGGTTTATAAATTTTTATTTTTTAATTATTAAAATATTAAAATTAAATTTTATTATTTAAACTTAATTTGATAGCTGTTTTAAGAGTTGTTTCAAAACTGATTTAAAGCAATTTACATGAATAATTAGGTTAAACAAAACTCTTATTATAAATGTAAAATTTTAATAATTGTAAAAAAATCGTAAAACTTAAAAATAGCAATTACCATATGAATAAATCGTTTCGAACAAAAATTATGAATTTTAAATATAACTAAATAAAATTTTAAAAACCGAATGGTACTAAATGATAGAAAAATATTTTAATAAAAAATTCAAAAATTGAGAATTTAAGAAAAACAACTTAAATGGTTTTGGTGCCTTTCTGACTATCTGATATATAGATATGAATAATTTTAAGTTATCATATAAAGTTAATTAAGCGATCTTAATAGGATAGAAAATAATACAATATGAATAATTTTAAGTCGTCATATAAATAAGGTTGGTAATTTTTTATAAATAAGAAAAGTAAATTTAATATACATTTAATAGGTATAATTAATAACCAACTAAATGATATTAAATGAGAGAAAAAATATTTAATAAAAAGTCAAATTTAGTAGATATAATAAATGACAACTAAATGATATTAAATGCAAGTAAGATATTTAATAAAAAATTCAAAAATATGAAAATTCAAAAAAAATATTTTGAAAGTTGTGGACGCCTCCTGCTCCGATCTCCTGCTATTATAATATACAAGTTAATTTTATAAATTTCGGCAGTATGTTTCGGTAAAAAATTCGTACTATTATTAGCAAAAGAACAATAAGCCGCGCTTCACGGCGGCACTATAGTAATATTTTTAAAAAATTATTAAATATTGATTATTATTATATTATTATTATTATTATTATTATTATTATTATTATTATTATTAAATATGATAGTACAACATCTTTTTGACTATATTTGATATAAAATAATATGAGGTTAATTACTTAAATTTAAATACCATATAATGTGTTTTATAATTAAATGACCTCAATAATAAAACAAACTTTTGAAATTAACCAATTCATAACATTCTTAATTTTACAGGGACAAAAAACTGCATTCGAATCACAAAATCAATCAAACATTCCAAAATTATAAAACCAATCAAACTATAACTCATATAGTTAAAGGAAAACCAAGAATCAAATCAAGACAGATGATGTATTAAGTTTTTACGCTATTATTAAGTATTTGTATTATAATAAGGAATTTTAATACACAACACCGGGGACTGATTCTTTTTCCAAAGATTAGAGAATGGATTGTTATTTTAACTGAAATATGAAGTAAAATGAAGACAATTTTATTACAAATATAATAAATATGTTATATAAACAATTACGAACAATTTCGTAATATTGAAAAATATTTATTATTCTAATATTATTTGCTGGTCAGTGTTCCCGGTAACACTTGCTGACAAATAAAGACTTTTAATATTTTATATGTAACTTTATGCTACGTTTTTTTTTCTCATAAAATTTAACGTACTTTCAATTAAAACAAAATGAAGCTGAAACTGGAAACTAATAAAAAGTTAAAGTTCGGAGTAATAGGGCAGTTCTCATGCATTCTACTGCATTTTACAAATCGATATTGTAAAAGAACAAAAAGAATCAGGCAATTACATGATTATGGTGGATAGCAGGATGGATTATATAATAGGATGGTTAATCGATTCGTTGTATCGATAATCGATGTAGTATTTTATTCATATATAAATTGATAGAACTCACATTTATAAAGGAAAAAACAAAGCAGCAATAAGATGAAAATAATGGAAAGTAAAGTGAGGGAGCGATGAATTGATCCCGGATTTTTAAAGCGCCACTTTTTTAGGATCGAGAACATAGGATAATAAGAATATTATCTTTGAGAATTTTTAAGCCGCCACGTCACAGGTTAGATTCTAACCTGTGCTATTAGTATGTATATAGATACTACGATTGTTTATATAGCCCATATTCAATCCATAACATCGAAAATATTTATAATAAAAGAACTCTCTATTTAACTCATATTTTCTTCTAATTATATATTAACATATATCGTTAACAATAATCCTTTAAGATTTTCTAGTATTCAAGAAGTAACCGATCTTTTTTCATTTTAGAAAATAATGGATTGATAGATTTACTGGTGTTATTTTATTTTATTTTGTCGAAATCACGTAAATTCTATGAATTTATGAAGGATTCTACCAATATCGAGATATAAACATTATAGGATGACATGTCAAATTCTGTAATGAATTAAAATCAACACTACTCTTTAAACTTTACTCCCTCCGTCCCGGTGGATTGTTAACGTTTGAAATAGAGGGCTCGTCACACATTCTAAGGTGCATATAAAGGGCTCGTCACACATTCTAAGGTGCATATAAAGTATAGTTCCAAAATATTTTTTTAAAATTTTCTT
>PHNY01206871.1:895-15587 GCA_003724115.2 Anethum foeniculum | reverse complement strand
CTTTTATTCAAAAAAAGAAAATTTTGAAAAAAAGTTTTGAAACTATACTTTATATGCACCTTAAAATGCGTGCTGAACCCTCTATTTTAAATGTTAACAATCCATTGGGACGGAGGGAGTATTATTTATTACTAATTTACTAAAATCTTTCAAAATCAAAACGGAATACATTCCATAAATTTTTGGGTATAATTAAAATACTAGATCTAGAGCCATTTTTACAGTAATAAACTTAGAACAAGTGATAAGTAAATTATTACTTATAAGTTAACTAAATGTTTGGATAAATTTGCTTATAAGTTAGTGAAGTGTTTGGTATTATTATAACTTATAAATTAAAAAAAAATTAAAATGCATTCAATATTTTTGATAATTATGCTCATGTATCTCATAAATGAATATCTGTTTCCATAAATCTCGTGATGAGTGGGAGTCGAACAATACACGAATTTCAATAAGATTAATTAAAATTATTCATTTGACCAAAATATACATTTTTAACTATATTCATGTTTTTTAAAAAAGAATTATTTATTTTTTTCTTTAAAAATTCATTTTTATAAAAATACTCATTTTTCTAAAAGAAAAGTATTCATATTCTAAACAATATTCAAAATATTTTTAAAAAACAAAAGTATTTATTTTTTTCATTAATTTTTTTTGACTATATTTAATATTAATATGTAGAACTATTATAATATTATTAAAATCAAAAAAATATTAGAATTTAATATAAGTATAAATTATAAATTTTTTATGATGAATTATGTTTATTGAGTGACGTTAAATACATTAGTACATAACATGATAAGCTGTTATTAGGGTAGAGCATGGTTCGGACCGGGGGTTTTTGGATAAAACCGAAACCAAAACCGCAACTGCAATCGAAGCTATCGATTCGGTTATTATCGGATCAGTTTCGGTTATAAAATCGCCTTAAATAAAATTGACAAAATAACTATGATTAGAAAATTTTTAACTATACAAATTATAAAGTACATTTGTTAAGAAATAAAATTACAAAATTTCCGTAATAAATGACATTAATCTCTTTTGCTAAGTGCTATCAGATTTTACAGGGTTATACGAATGTGCAACTAATCATAGATGGATATATATGCATGTGCAAGCTATACTAACATTGTCTAAAGAAGCATGTAGAGTAAGTAAAGATACTGAAAACATTGACATAAAAAGATGTAATTTCTTCAGTTACTCTTTGATTATAACATGTTAATATCTCTGGAACTTGTCAGTGAATAGTGGATACTGTTGAAGGCTGAAGCCCAAATTGGGTACTGCTAAGCCCAAATTCAACAGCCCCAGCCAAATTTCTTTTTTATTATTTCTGATTTTTGATCCTAAAATATTGTATATTTATTAATTTAAAAATTATATATATATATATACTAAATATAATTTATTAATTTATTTTAAATAATTTGTTCTGATCGGGTTTTTTCGGTACGGTTTTTACTTATAACCGAAACCGAAAATCGGATTTGGTTTTGGTTTTTAATTTTTCAGTTTCGGTTTCGGTTTCGGATCGGTTTTTTACGGTTCGGTTTTTAGAGGTTTTTAGCGATTTCGGTTTCGGATTCGGATTTTTTCGGTTTTTGCTCAGCCCTAGTTGTTATGACGTAGAAAAGTATATGGATGATTACTTAAAACTTATGAAGGTAAAAGTTAATAAGCAGGGAGAAAAAGGCGACAACCAAACAAAGCTTATAAAGTTGACATGGGCTTAACAGGCATTTTTCAGATTTCCCAAACATGCGTTTAAAGTTACTCTAAGTTATAAGTTTAAAGTAGACCTGACAATTCAGATAACCGGTTCGGTTTAGGATCGGATCCAATTTCGGATTATGATATATGTAGAGACCGTTCGGATCGGATCAGATATGATTCGGTTCGGGTCTAATTTGGATCAAAATCGGATGAAATTCGGATTAAGATCGGTCAAAATTCGGTTCGGATTAAATTCAGTTCGGATATTTTCGGATCCCAACTTATTTATTTTTTCAATTTGTGATACTTTTAAAATATATCTTTTTATTAAATATAGTATTTTTAATGTAATATAGTGTACTTTTTCAATAAAAAAATGATTAAATAAATATGTTATCATAAATATTAAATTATTTTAAGTATGATTTTTTCTTATAAATAAGGAATTTTCGTAACAGTTAATTGTATATTGACAATAAGTTATGACCAGTTAAACTATAACAACTAAACTAAACACAATTTTATCAATTTTCTAATTCAGATTTATATCATATTGCATATTTCGGGTCATATTCGGTTCAGATAATATATTATTTGGTTTTGATCGGTTTCAAGTTATAAGCGGATCTAGTATTTCGGATCATTTTCGGTTAAATTTTCGGTTCGGGTAATTTTCGGATCGGTTTAAATTGGTTTTCGGATCCTTATCGAGTTATATGATTCGGATCTCAGTTCCATGAATTTCGGTTCGATTTTTCGGATCCAGACCCATTTTGTCAGGTCTAGTTAAAAGTGAAATTTTTATGTTGATATATTTTTGATTAATTCACTTTGATCTAAATAATAATTAAGCCAAGTAAAAAAATCACTTTGTCCATAAAAAAATGTTATCTAAACAAGTATTGTCTTTTGACATGGTAAGCTAGTTTTCTTAGTCATCTGTGAGTCTTTTATAGTCATTCTAATAAGTTTCAACATATCAGTAGAGAAGATCAATGGCGTTAGTAAGCAATATCACAAGTGCGATGAATGAAATTACGTTAGAAGATGAGGAGAATGGAGGTCTCTCTATTGAATTCTCAGATGATACTGAACAGGTAACTCAAAGTATTTTCAATCCAAAACTGTGCTTAATAGGTCATTTCATAGCGGAAGGGCAGATCGATTTCCAGGAAATGAAACAAACGCTAGCAGCACTCTGGAGGCCGGGTAATGGGGTATTTATCAAGGAAATTGACATGAATCTTTATATGTTTCAATTCTATCATGAGATAGACATCAAGAGAGTCATCTCTGGTAGCCCTTGGTCATTTAATAGGAAGACGTTGATTATCAATCGTATAAAAGATGGAGAAAATCCGAGGTGTGTCAAGTTGAATAGCATTGACCTGTGGATATAGGTGCATGATTTGCAAATATGTTTTATGACAGAGAGGATTCTTAAAGAAGTAGGGAATTACATTGGTGTTTTTGTGGAATCATATCCAAGAAATTTTACTGGGGAATGGAGAGATTATATGAGAGTCAGAGTTACGTTGGACCTGGATAAACCTCTGAAGCGTAAAATGAAGATCAGACAGTCCGGGGAGAAATGGTTCTGGATAAGTTTCAAATATGAGAATGTTCCAATTTTTTGTTTCATTTGTGGCCTGATAGGTCACTCGGAAAAGTTCTGTGAAAAGTTGTTTGATACACCGGAACAGGAGCTGACAAAACCTTACGGTGTGTGGATGCGTGCTACTCTGAGAAGACAAACAAAGCTCATTGGTGAAAGATGGTTGCGTTACGGTAAGGACGATACAAGTTGGAACCCAGCTGCAGTGCAAGAAAGAGGATCAAATTCCAGGGCGGATTTTGCTCCTAATTTCCAGGATCTTACCAGAACATGAGACATTTCTGGCAAAGGAAGTGAGGATAATGATATGGAAAGCGGGAAGGCTGGCAGTTTGAATAAGTCAAAGGCTGTGGACATGGTAGGTGATTTAAATACTAACAAAAAGAATGTCATAATAATAGAAAATAAAAAAAGAAGGACTGGTTGCGGGCTGGGCTTTGACAACAACATGGGCTACAATACAGAGTTGGGGGAAGGGTCAAAAGAGGATGAGGCAATGTGGACTGAAGGAAGTAATAATATGAGCCCAATAATGAAAGAGATCCAAAAAATGGGAAAAAGGCGAGCTCTATGAGGGCTCGCCTAGAGCCATGAGTCTGTTAAGCTGGAATTGCCGCGGGCTTGGGACCCCGTGGGCTATTCAATTCCTAAAGGAGATGGTCCTCCAAAAGAAGCCCAATATTGTATTTTTGTGTGAGATTTTGTGTCAAATGTCATATGCTAGGTTTTGAAGGAGTAGTTACAGTAGAAACAAAAGGCCACAGCGGTGGGATAGCTCTACTGTGGAAGAATAAAGAAGAAGTTGATGTTCAGTCATTCAGTAAAAACCATATAGATGTCCTGGTAAAGTTGCAAGAATGGCCTCAGTTTAGAATGACGGGGATATATGGCGAGCCAGATAGAGCTAGAAGGAGGGATACTTGGCAGTTGATTAGAAATTTAGCTCAGTCTTCTACAATTCCGTGGGTCCTTATTAGTGACATGAACAACGTCTTAAGTCAAGCGGATAAAAGAGGTGGCAGGCAATACCCGAATTGGTTGATACAAGGGTTTCAGGCAGTATTTGAGGATTGTGGGTTAGTAGATATAAATCTCAGTGGCTATCCATATACGTGGAAAAGAAATCGTGGAGAGGACAACTGGATTGAGATAAGACTGGACAGGGAACTAGCATCTCTGAATTTTATGCAAATATTTAGGGACGCTAATCTTATTAATCTAGAGATATCCACTTCAGATCACAGTCCCTTGTTACTTGAGTTACATAAGATTGTTCATACAGCCCCAGTCAGGAGGTTTAAAATGGAGAACGCATGGTTACGGGAACCGATGTGTAAGCATATAGTTATGGTCAACATCAGTCCCTACAAACAAAAATTGCTTGCTGTGCAGAGGCTTTGGGAAAGTGGGGAAAAGAAATAACAGGCAGCTTTAAAAACAGAATAAAAGAAAGTAAACATGTCCTGAAGATTTTAAAGCATCAACGTGATAGCCAGGCTGTGGAGAGGTATATTGGGGAGTCAAAAAAGCTAGCTGAAATCTATGTTCAACAAGAAATCTTCTGGAAACAGAGGTCCAAGCAGCTTTGGTTGAAAGAAGGGGATCGCAATAGTAAATATTTCCATGCAGCAACGTGAATTAGGAGAAAAACAAATCACATTGTGAAGCTGCAAAATAGTGCGGGGATAGAAGTCAGTTGGAACCAAGGTCTGGAGGAGCTGATGATTGACTATTTTGATAATTTATTTCAGTCAAATAATGCTGAATGGGAAGATGTGACCAACTGTATGCCAAGTAGAGTCACAGGGGAGGATAATGCAGAGCTGTTAAGACCTATTGAAGATGTAGAAGTGAAAGCAGCCCTCTTTCATATGCATCCAGATAAATCTCCTGGACTTGACGGTATGACCCCGGCTTTTTATCAAAAGTTTTGGCACATAGTTGGTAACGATGTTATTCAGTTAGTTAAAAGCTTCTTCAATGAATGTAAATTTCTGGATCATCTAACTGATACAAATATTGTGCTTGTTCCAAAGAAGAAAAATCCGGTGGTTATGCAAGATCTTAGGCCAATTTCTTTGTGTAATGTGGTGTATAAGGTATGCTCTAAAGTTTTGGCTAACCGATTGGAGGGTGTTATTGATAAGGTTATTTCAGAATCACAAAGTGCGTTTATCCCATGGAGACTCATAAAGGACAATATAATGATTTCCTACGAAATCATGCACTATATGAAGAGGAAAACAAAAGGAAAAGTGAGGTGGATGGCATTGAAATTAGATATGAGCAAGGCCTACGATCGAGTTGAATGGAGCTTTCTAAATGCTGGCCTTATCAAGCTAGGATTTGAAACAAAAATTGTTAACTTGTTCATGGAGTGCGTTCGATCTACAAACTACCAAATCAGTCTTGCTGGGAAAGAATTTGGGTACATTACTCCTCAACGTGGTGTTCTTCAAGGAGACCCGTTATCTTCGTATCTTTTCTTGGTTTGTATGGAAGGGCTCACTTCGATTATCAATGATTATGAGAGGAGGAGTTTGCTAAAAGGTATTCAAGTCGCCAGGGGTGCTCCTTTGGTGTCACACATGTTATTTGCCGATGACATGTACATTTATTGCAAAGCTAATGGTGAGAGTTCAAGTCAAGTCCTGCAGATCTTGAACAAGTTTGAACGTGCAACTGGCCAGCAAATAAACAGAACAAAGTCATCAGTTTTTTATAGCAGTAATACTGAGCCTCATGTCAGGGAAACGGTGTCCAATACTTTGCTAATCACTAAAGCTGATACAGAAACACAGTATCTAGGACTACCTAATATGTTACAGAGGAGGAAATCTTCGGTGTTGGGCTATATAAAATAACGACTGAGCTCACGTATTCAAGGGTGAGATAAATAGATGCTTTCAAAGGGTGGAAAAGAAATCCTTATCAAGACGGTTGCTCAGGCTATCCCAAACTATGTCATGAGTGTATTTTTACTACCAAAAGACCTTTGTAGTGACCTGCAGAAACTTATGAACAGGTTCTGGTGGAAGTCGTCGAACAGGCAAACTACAGGTATTCACTGGTTATGCTGGGATAAACTAAGCAAAAGGAAGAGTGAATGGGGTCTCGGGTTTCTTCAAATATTCGAGTTCAATGTTGCTTTATTAGGTAGGCAAGGGTGAAGACTAATTCAGTTTCCCAACAGTTTAGTGGCAAGGTTGTACAAGGCCAGGTACTATCCTAATAGTACGTTTTTAGGTGCTTCAATAGGCAACAACCCAGTTATATTTGGCGTAGCATTATGGAGTCACAAAATGTGCTGAAGAATGGTCTAAATTGCAGAGTGGGGGATGGTAGTAATATTAACATTTTGACAGACCCATGGCTACCTTGCCTGTCTGATCCCTATGTGCATACTCGTTCTCAAGCAATTGAAAGACAATTAGTCTGTTCCTTATTGAATGAAGATCAAACACAATGGGATGTTGATTTAATCATGGACATCTTTGAAGCTCGTGACGTAGGTCTGATACTAGCTACGCCTCTTAATATTAATTCTGCAGACTCGTGGTACTGGGGTAAAGAGAAATCTGGCAACTACATGGTGAAATCGGCTTATGCAATGTTGCAGAATCCTCATAACTCAGTAACTTCAGCAATAATTCAGGTTTCTGGAGACGGTTGTGGAATCTAAAAATCCATGCTAAAGTGAAACATTTTTTATGGAGTGCAGCAACAGATTGCTTACCCAAAAAAAAAAATAGACTGGTTGAGAAAAGGGTAAGGTTGATGCGATATGTCCAATGTGTAATGAGGATATCGAGTCAACTCTGCATATTTTAACATTATGCTCGTTTGCTGTGGAGTGCTTTATCAGCATTGGGCGTGTAGTAGATCACACAGGTATTACATGCTTTGCAGAATGGCTGGAACAAGTATTTAAACGCTTCTCTCTATCAGATAGTGTTTTGGTTGTGATGATGTGCTGGGCTATATGGCATTGTAGAAACTAGCTGGTATGGAATCAACGAGGTATGCGAATTTCAGAAATTGTGGTGTTAGCAAAATCTATGCTTAATTAGTGGTTGAGTGCTCAAGATAGATCTTTCAGTCCATCTCTTGGTCATATGACGCAGGACGATGGTAGAGAGCAATGGGTCATACAAAACGTTAACAAGATTAAGATCAATACTGACGCGGCTATTTTTGAATCTTCCCAACATTATAGTTATTCCATGGTAGCAAGGAATCATACAGGAGAATTAGTTGAAACTTTCACAAAGTGTTCCCAGGGCATTATTGATCCAGAGGTTGCTGAAGCTATAGAAATTCGCGAGGCTTTAAGCTGGATAAAATCGAAGCAATGGAAGCAGGTGGAGTTGGAATTAGATAGTTTGGTTTCAATTCAGGCAATTAGAAGCAACTCTGTCATGATTTCATATTTTGGGAGAGTGATTGAAGATTGTAGGAAGGCTCTGGAGGAGTTGAAAGATTCTGATATATCTTTACGTTTTGTCAAACGTTCTGCCAATTGTGTGGCTCACTACCTAGCGAGGCACACTAATTATGTAGCTGAACGTAGTTGGAATGTGGATAATGCCCATTCCGGTTTCAAAGATGTACTTTTAAATGATTTGAAGTATTAATGAAGTTTCCTTTTGGTGACAAAAGAAAATAATAATTAAGATTTAGCAAAAAAAAAATAATAATAATTAAGCCTAAGAACTTAGGACATGACATCATCATCGCCAGCACCCGGTGTGGTCACTGTACTACAAGGCGACCAAATGCTCACCAAAATAATAAAATTTGCTACACAATAATAGAGGAGGTATATATAAAAGGCTAACAGCTCGTAAAAGTCAAAGTGTTGGTGGGGTTGTGATCTACGAGATGCAGCAATATGATATTGTGAAACACTAAGGTTAAAAGTAAAATACAAGATCTAGTAATTCTTTTTAAGATACAAATTCTTTGTTTACCACGTAACTATCAAATTCCATATCTTTCATATCTTTTCTCTATCCCTCCTTTTTCACAAATCTAGTTTTTTCTAAGTCATTATGCTTGGAAAAATAATACTTCTGCTTTTCTAAAGATTTTTTTCACTTTAATTTCTAGTTAGATAATACAACTCTTTTGAACACTCGAGAGTTTTTTTTTTTTATCTGTATGGGCTAATCATGCATGCTCCATGTTTATTTAAAGAAGAGATCAAGACTTCTTTTACCAAGTTTTGCTCTTGTTCTCGTTGGATAAAAAAACTGGCTACCTGGCCAGCCACCACCACTGTCCTAAGTTTAAGACTTGAAGGTAATACACACACACATCTACACACACACGTTTATAACATTTTACTAGTAGAAATATGTTATGTTACAGGATCCTTGTATGCAGGAATTGACTGAAGACAAGATGGAAAATGATGAAGAGAGTAGAGGTGGAAACAAGAAAGTGGAGAATCAGTATCCCTTATCAGTTTCAGTAACAGGATCATCAGCTGGGCTGACAAGGCAAGTGAGTGTTACAAAGAGCAGCAACACTACTTGTCTCTGTTCTCCAACAACACATGCAGGTTCTTTCAGGTGCAGGCTACATCGCATTCGGGACCTCCAGAGAACTAAGAGCATGGATCAATGATCATGGTGCACCCCTCCAGCAATAACGCTACAAGTCCCATTCTCCGAAAAATACTGCACAGGACTATGAAATTATAAGCCACTGAACCAACTCTTAAACAACTAGCAGAACCAATGGTGTTGCTATTTCTATTTCTATATATGTTATGTTGCAATAATATTGACCAGTTTAATCTGTTAATTGTTCTATGTATAAATGTATGTCTATGAATGCTACTACTCGCTGCATGTACTTTTCACTCTGTTCTAGCCTCTAGATCATCTTTGTATTCCTCTTCTTTAGTCTCCCCTCATATCTTTTTGCAGCTCTGCATTCTGCATTTCTTTTCCTATAAATCTATAAGCAAAGATCGAATAAAATTCAAAGAATGGATCAAAAAATTAATATTACAAAGCTGAAGACATTTTAAAAGACAAAGAATGGTCATTATATCTAGGGAGATCAGAAGCATTGTTATGGGGATTTTGCTGCAAGTAACATTCAATCTATAGCTTCTATTCCATTTGTACATTCTCGTGTTTTTTTTTCTAAGTGTAAACGAATATGAGGGAGATGAGGACCGAAGTTGGGTTAGTTTCAACACTAGCGACTCATCTTAACCTGTCTGAAGTCATCGTTTTGTTATCTTACAAGTCTGTGAAAAAGCTGATATATCAAAGTCCACAGCATCCTACCATAAAAACAACCAACCTATATAAAATCAGCTAATTATCCAATAACCACAATAAGACACACACAAAAAGTATTCAATCAAGTGAAAGTTCAGCCACTAGCAATGTTCTTGTCTTCTGCAGACTCAAGTGTGTTATAGATATTGTCATATTGATATAGACAAAAAAATCTAAATTAGATTAAATTAGATTGCATTAGATCTGGAAAATCTAAAATATAAAATTTACTTGCACAAAGCCAGTCAAAACATGTTCTAGACCTAAAGCCAATGGATTATGACAGGTGCAATAATTATATAATGACAAACAAAACCAAGCTTGACCCTTCCAATGAATATGTAAAAAAAAAAAAAAATTTGCCTCTTTGAGATTTATCTAATGTTATCTTGTATTATTACTCTTCCATTATTAACGAAGATTACACCAATAATGCACAATAAATTGACCGTTTTCTCTAACCATTACAAGAACAAGGAAAAAGAAAAACAAAACAATGGGCAGGACAAGTTACCCTTGAGATGATCACCAGTTTATCAGCAATATTTATATATAAATTAATTTTTTCCGCTTGCATGCCTGTTGATGGTCCACAACCTACTGAACATTCCTCTTGGCCGACTTGGAACTGAACGATTTTCCTTTACTTGAGATGATTTCCCTTCCCCATAATTTTTGTTCAACTCATCATTTTCCGCCAGCTTCATCTTTCGAGTAGAAATACTAGAATTTGGTGTTTTAAGGCCTGAAACGCTCCACTGGTCATCTGGTGGGAAAGTTTTGCTACCAAGTAATGAGTCGAGAAGCCTTGATGGATCGTCCTGTGCAGCTAGAAGGGCCTTAATATTGCTAGGAAGATTAATCACTTGGCCAGTAGCTACAGCAGCTCGAGCTTGCTCGAAGAAGAGGACTTGAACTACAACACGAAGTGGGAGTAATTCGTTTTGTGCTGCATGTGTGCAGGCTTCTATTGATAACTTCTTGCAATCCAGAACTCGGCATAGACGCTTCCTTCCACTTTTATTGAGCTCTGGATGTCCCTGAATGTTTACGTATTAAAATTGAGGACAGGCTTCTAGTATTGGTAATGATAATTCTTACTATAGAGATTGCCCTCCAACAAGAGAAGGAACTTCAAGGCTGATTGTCTTACAGACTACAGTAGTTGTCATATCAAGACAAATCAATTACCAGACAAAAAATGTTAGCTTTCTCTTTGCAAGTGCTGAATTCATTTATCATAACAATATAGACATACATGTATGCGGAAAGTCCAATCATGTAGATAACATTATAAACTAGAACAACTTATATAAACATACTTGAAATTGAATCCTAAATAGCATGACCAATGCAAATAGATTTGAAGGTTTTATAGACTTATTTGCTGGCACCGCATGTCTTTGTCTAAGAGTTCTGTTTCCAAAAGAAAAAGAGTTTCTGATATCTAAGTTTGATGGCTTGAAAGAACACTTGATAATATTAAACCCTCAAAAAACTTGTACACTATTTATAGTTATACCTTGAGATAGATGTCAATGGCTCTGTATAGATCATCATGATCAAGTCTTGCAAATTCAGGAATAGCCTCAGCAATTGCAACAAACTTTAGAAGTGCCAAATTAGCATCACAAGCAACCACCTGCAGATAGCCGTCCATAAGCCTTGCAACTCTCAGTTTAGAGCTATGAGACGCTGAAGATGACCTCCTACTTTCCTGAAGCTCGGAAATGTTTTCAGCTGATCGAGACCTCCTATGAAAATCCTCCTTGGCTCTTGGAGGACTAGTTGGGGGACTCTGCCCTTGTAGCATGAACTGCTCTAATATGGTAATGACTATGTCGACATCATATTGCTCTTTGCATGTATTCGACATATTAGGAATTAGAAGATCACCAACTGTTGCTTCCTCTAATTGCATTCCTATTCTTTTAGCCAATTCTCTCATTGACGTAGAAGAAACTTCGAGTATATTGGCTGCCTTCAGAAGTTTAAGCAAGAAGCTACAGGGAACCGCAGTTCTGTCCACTGGAAGCAAGTTGATTAGTGATTCTAAGAAAAACCTATGTTTTATAGACTCCTGGGAAATTTTAACTTGCTTCTCATTGTTCAAGGCTTTTGATATCTGTGGTAGCCATCGAGAAGCATATATCCGCAATGCATCTCCGACAATATTAGAGGGAATTTTCTCACTAGATTTTATGGCTATCATTGTTCTCCAATAAAAATCGATGCCCAACTCCGCAACATCTTCAGCCCACCAGCCCTTGCTTATATTTTTAGACCTATTCTCTGCTCCATTACATGACATGGCATCGTCCTTAACTCTTCTGGAATAGCTGTGTGATAAATTCACCTTCGAGGGGTTGGAAAGAACTTTCGAAGCAATAGCTTCAATGCATCTGCTAGTGATACCAAGATCTTCTGCCTGCACTTTGAATGCTTTGGTGCTTTTTAGGGTCACAATGGAGTCCTTCCATCCATGAAGTATACAGGAATCAAGGAAAACTTCTAGTTTATGAGTCAAATTACCCTTTTCAACATCCTCAGTCATCTGTAAATATTCGGTAGCACATCGAGCTGATACAATATTGTAGGCACTGATAGTTATAGTGATACCGTAGCAAAACTTTGCACATAATTCAAATGCCTCAATTCCACCAGGGAAGTCCGGAAGTAGGAGAACTTGTTTTGATGAAGATTCAGGTGATTTAGAGCATAGCCGCTGAAGATGCAAACACTTGGACAGAAGAGGAAACTGCAAAACAAAAAAAGAAAATAATTTTTTCAAACTAGACAAAATCAAGAAACATACAGTTTCAAAACTAAAATTATTTTAGAACTTAAGTGAGCCAAACCTTATGAAGCATAAATATAGTTTCTCCAACTTGCACCGTAAGGTCACTAAAGATCTCTGAGGAGACTGACCTGCAATAGCAAGAAAGAAGCCTAACTTACCTAAATACAAACGTAAAATCAGTGATTTGGCATAACTATCTGATATTAATCTTACCTTACACCCTCATTAGTACAAAAAGTATCCGGCCGAGTTCCGAGTTTCATAAACTTCATGTCTAAAGCTCCTTTATTTTTTTAACTGCCTTTATAAAAACTATGTGGTCAGCACACCATGCTTGAATAACATGGCCGAAACTTCTGATCACTGAATGTTCGAGCTTAAATATAGTGACCACATAAGGCTATTCTTCAATTTCTTGACCACAGATCAGAGCTGTCAGTTTCTTCTGTATTTGAGTTCCAAATTCAGTAAGCCAACAGGAAAGGGATCTAGCACCCAAAATGCTTTGACCAATAAGTATTTTAAAAAGGCACACAAACACATAAAGTTACACATAAAGATTCCAAGAAGAAGTTAATTTAGTCAAGTTCCATACCCCATTTAATATAGACATGCAGAAATCAGATAACAATCTCATTTAAGATCATGATATGCATAGGCAATAAAACAAAACAAGAGTTAACCATGAACAAGAAACTACACCAAACCACACATTCCCCCCTCCCCTTGAAAGTAGACTTGAATAATGGTAAGATGTACGCAGACCCTCGACACGATTTAATCATAAACCCAATGCAAATAAGTTTAAATTAGAAAGGCTCAACCCTCGACACGATTTAACCATAAACCCCTGTGCAAATAAGCTTAAATTATACTTAAAGACACAAGGTTTACACATCTACAACTAACCTTATGTACCTAGATTCTTCAACACTCTGAAAAAACTACTAATCATGAACCTGAAAAAGAAACAAAATTGTAACCCTTTTGATAAATTGAAGAAAGCTTATTTTTAAAGCATGTAATGAACTTGTCCTAGCTTTAGCTTCCATGCCAATGTCCTTATCCTACGCCCACTTGTGTCTAATCATTCCCATGCCATTTCCTTTAACCTTGTAAAATATTTTAGTCAACACACAGTTAATTTTATAAGTATAATTCTAAACGTGGTATTCCGCTCTTTAAAACAAATGGACAAATATAAAGACTATAGATTATGATTAGATCATCTGATGAGAAGGGAATGTTTTGAACATAAATAAATTTTATACGTAAAAGTATAATTATAGTATTGAAGGGTACAATGATTTGGTTAAAAGAATAATGAAAAGTAGCATGCATATTGAGAAAGAAGGCTAGGAATGAGATGGCAACTATGAGTGGTGTTTCTTTAAAATGTACATACATAAATATTATTCTGTCATACAAGGACCTCACCTCTTTCAAGCTCATGATGATATGATAGTTTTGATATAAAATTGAAACGTAGCTTAGTTTTGACCTTAAGCTGTACTTAAATGACAAAAGTGCCCTTTCGTGCACTGAAGAGTCTAAATCGTAAGAAGTGACTGTCTTTTCGAATACAGTTCTTGTAAGTGCAGCTAATTAAAAGCGGTAGCAGAGTGCGATAGACAAATGGTTTGTGATCGTCCAAGAAGAAAGCAAGTGTTGAAGATTGGTTTTGTTATTGCCCTACGTTTGTATGGCAGTAATTGTTGCCCAATCTGCGAATAATAATTATAACAAAGTGCGTGCGTGTATACGTATAATTACAGAGAAACGGAGAAACGATTAACAAACAATAAACAAAACAAAAAGGATATCGTATCCGAGTCCAGTGCGAAACTGTCTCGTTAAAGCTTATTAGCCCTCACCGTATGTGCGAGCGAAAAGGCTCCCAGGATAAAACGGATTACAGTGAAGGTCGCGAACGATCGTCACTCTCAGCGAGCCTGAACGGAGCAAAAACTATCACCGACAGCGGATAGAAAGACAGAGAGAATAGGGTTTTTAATGTGCGGCTGTATCTTAAGAATAACCCTAATACATATATCGCTAGGAATATCGCTAGGAATATATAGACTCCAGATTTGTGCGCTACACATGGAAATTAATTAAACGCGCAAATTAAATTAAATTAACGCGCAAATTAATTAGACGGCCAATTTTCTGCTACATTCGTGTCCGCACGTCGCACACGCGGCCTTTGCAAGCTTCGGATTAGCCCCGAAATCCCATGATTTGCACCCCCTA
>PHNY01206851.1:0-11533 GCA_003724115.2 Anethum foeniculum | reverse complement strand
AGTACAGTGGAAGTTTGAGTTACGTCGTTCATTCTAAAAATTGTCCAACCAAACAGTGTAACCTATTTAAGTTCCCAGGTACTTCAAGTTCCTTAGCCAGATTACATTGAACCAAACGAGGCCAAGAAGAAATCTCTGATCCCTAATGGCATATCATTGATCAATGATTATCTTACCAGAATTCAAATCTGGAACTGATTTTGACTTTAAGTCATAATTGCAACTTATGAATAATGACTCAGATTTCATCTGACGAGTTTATAAGGTATACTTCTTTATAGAAGTTGAGGGATATCAGGAATTCAGCCACTGAAAAGAAACCTAATTTCCCCTCTCAAGAAGGAATATTTTTGTATCTCTTGACTAAGAGTTTCCATCCTTAAAGGTGTAAGGCAACTTTTCTATAAAAAGGATTTCCTTGCAAGTACACTTGGATGTTTGGAGCTCTGAGTGGAGTGGCACACTATGTGACTGAGTGATAAGCACTTGAATGTAGAGTGCAGTGAACACATTGTGAGATCACTAAACAGAAATCACACACTTGCACTGTGAGAAAATGGTTACATATTATAGTTTCTTCACTTTGATTAAAAATCCTGGATTAGCTTTATGCATTGATACTTTTTGAAGGATTACTCAACTAAGGGGGAGAGATTATTCCAAAATAGTAGTTTGTTCTTCTTACGTTTCTCTTTATCTATGGGGGAGAGGCTAAGAGGGAGAAATTATTATTGGTTATAAGTTCCAAATACTTTCTTTGCATTCTATGGGAAGATCTGAAGATTGAAAAATTATTGTGGAAGAGTTCTTTATGTCTCATCTGGAAGGGAAGTTCAACTTAGGGGGAGCTTTATCTGAAGGGGAGATATAAGGAAATTTTAAAAAATATATCTATCTGCAACTTTACTTGGGGGAGAGAAGAACCAGTTTTCTGCTGAAGCTGAAGGTTTATAGAAGATGCAGAAGGTATAAGATAGAATTATTTACAAGGCCAGAGATGAATGTTTTGAAGCTGACTGAAGATCTATTTTTGGAGTTAGTTGAGTTATCCTCCAAACAGTTGCTTCTCCATTATTATTTGACAGTCAGGTGTACCAGTCAAATAGGGGGAGAATGTTGAGCAGAATTGAAGCAGGATTTATTATCTCAGCAATGCTGGTTTGGTTAATAATACTATGTTCCACTGAAATCAGTAAAGACTGAAGATTTGGTATATACATGTGATTCTGTGAATTGCAGTGGGAAGTCGTCAACAGAAGTCCGTATGAAGTTAATTAATATGTTCAGGTAACAAAGAAATAAGGTTGAAGGCATTTGAAGCAATTCTCTGGATCAGTGTGAAGAAGTAAAGGATTTTAGTGAAATTGATTGGATATGGTAGAAGACTTAACAAGGAATTGATTGCTAATAATACGAAGGACTGAGAGCGGAACTAGTCGTCTGTGAACCAGACCAATTGCATTAGGCATCAGTGATCCGTGAAGGAAAACCAAATATTATATTTCTAGAAAAAATTGTGAAGTGAGGAGCTGTATACAAGGAAGGGCAGAAGTGGAAGTTATTTAAAAGTTAGTCCTGAAAATGTAGCTCTGGAAAGTTGAATGGCTTAAGTGCAAAGGAGGAAAAGCCTGGGGTACCTAACTACAATTTTACCAAGTCATGTGCTCGGTTTGCTTCTTGGAGTAAAGTTTAATAATAAACTTTAACTTTTTTATTTTATAAACTAAAATAAGTTTATATTATAAATAGTTACAAGTTTAATATTAAGACTTCAAATAATTTATTTTATAAACTGTTATAATTTATTTTATAAATTTAAGTTAGGTTATTTTATAAACCTTAAACAAGTTTATAAAAAATCTAAAACTAATTTATTTAATAAAGCATAAACAACTTTATCAAATAAATCTTTTACAATCTCAATTTTAAAAAGAACCCTAGATGTCTTATGCATGCATTCACATGTACGTAGAAATACACACACACATTACACAAATGTGTGTATTCAGTCAGGGTGATTTTCAGGATGAACAGCAAGTTAAAACACAGCAGCAGAGTACTGAAGTCGCGTCCTGGAATGTGTGTTTCGCCTCCTACCTGTTCTTCATGTCGCGCTTTAAAGTTTAGTTTTCTCCTATCGCGCCCTACAGGGCTGGTGTCGCGTGATCATCTCATGTGTGGCGTCCCATTTAACATGATAAAGGTCACCTTCTAGAGCTCAAGAGTGCAACTGATCTGGTCACGTTTAAGAGCAAAAGGCGATCTTCACAAGGGCAATGTCGCGTCTTCCTCAGTTGAGTGCTGTCGCCTCCTACCAGTTTATATGTCGCGTTCAAGGCTGTTACATCATACCTGGTCGCCTTGTAGCTTGACTCTAGGTCGCTTGCAAGGTCTGTGCTATATTCTAGTCCCCTCCTAGCATTTATGTGCCTCCTGTCGCCTTCAAGCTTACCGCCACCTTCAAATATATATTCAAAATGTGTCCCAGGCATGGAAAAGAGGCCGTCGCCTCTTACAAAATTGATGTGGTCATCTCGAATTTGTGGCCTCCTGGAATTAAAAATGTAGCCTTGAAGGTATGGGGACTACAAAGGTGATTGAAAATGCATGGATAAGCCAGCCATGTTTCCTGCCTCTTTATCCAGACCACCTACTGCCTATATCTTGATCATTTCAATCATTTTGATAACAACTTCTCAAAAACAGTAAAGGAGCTCTGCAAAATTCCTTTCATGAATCAATCACTAGATTATTTTAAGGAATCGTAAGGAAAGTGCTGTCAAATTTTCTCTACACCTTAGAATACTTTTATTCTTGTATACACTCATTAGATATAGTCTTTATAGATCATTATCTTTATTCTTTTAGAGTGAGATGTTGCATTCAATATTTTTATATTCTTTGTTGTTAGCACCCTTGGAGATTTAATTTCTTAATTAAAGAATTATTCTCCCAAGCTTGCTTGTTTGCTTGTTTTATTTTACTTGGCTCCAATTATTTCTAGAAAAACCAAGAAAATACATTCATGTACCTTTTGGATCTAACAGAGTAGAATGCCCATTATAAACAAGCATAAGATGAAATTGACTATTGAATTTGTCTACATTAATTAAGGAAACTTCATATGACACCTGTTCAATCTTCAGTTTTTGTCCGTACAACCTTGGTTCCTTTTTGAAAAATCTCTTCAAAATTCTTAGTAGGCTTTAATGTTTGCACGTTTTTATATTTATTTTTTAAAGTCTCAAAAATTTATGTGTTGTATAGTTTGATATTCAATTAAGTTCATATGTAAGTAAACACCTAAAGTTTGTAAATTGAACATAACACTTTTATCACGTGCATATTCATATATGTCCTAATCAAGGACAACCAAATTTATTAGTATTCAATTTATTACTTTGAAATAAAAATTCAAATTTTAAATACTAAAACACATTTTTTTTTGATGGAAAATGGATTTGCATTAATCAAAGAGAATCAGAACAGAGTACATCATGAATAAATTTGGGAGGATCAACAATCCACTCCCTAAAGTAAAATGAGTAGCTAACAGATGTGCTACTCCATTGGCAGACCTACGCACATATTGCACTAATATATTATTAATGTGCTTACACAAATCAACACAATATAAAGCAATCGTATGAAAATAGCTTGCTCCATCTACGCCTTTGCATGCTTCGGCCAGAAGCTTAGAATCAGTTTGAAAGATGCAGTAAT
Source organism: Anethum foeniculum (assembly GCA_003724115.2). NCBI lineage: Eukaryota > Viridiplantae > Streptophyta > Magnoliopsida > Apiales > Apiaceae > Anethum > Anethum foeniculum. Next base: position 7,810 of record PHNY01206851.1, on the reverse strand, counting down.
CATAGTGTAGATCACGGACCCAAGATAAAGCCATTTGCAAGCTTAAAGCCTCAGCTTCCCTAGCCTGCCATTTACCAGCTATACGATTACATCTGGCACGAACAAACTTTCCTTCTGAGTCTGGAATTACTGCACCAACCCCAACACAATTATCCCAATAAAGAGCTGCATCAACATTTACTGTTAGCCATCCAACAGGTGGCTTGCTCCAACGTGAACTTTCACCAGATATTGGATGCTTCTCACTGTGTTCAAGATCCCGAGCCCGTCTCCATTCAGAAAGCAAACTCGTTGAGAATAACAAACAAACAATACAAAAGATACTGTGTAGTTAACCAAAAAATAACATAAGTATATTGAAATTAAATATGTACCAACCTATTGTATTTGAATGTAAGTACGAACAGGGTTGTCAATTTAATTTGTATATGCTTGTATACATATGTATATCTATCTATAAATTTAAATTAAATATTCTCTTTTAGATTTTAGACATTTGGGTTAATATTGTACAGATTTAGTGTAGTATTTCTGTAAAAAAATTTAGCAAGGGGTCTATCTCCTTTCCAAATTAATAAAACATATTTTTTACATTATTATACATAATATGTTATATTATATCATATTTATAATTATTATATTAGGTAAAATATCATAGTATTTGTATTTTTTGTGTATTTATATAATTGTTTTGATATAATTCTTTATATGATAAAAAATATTTATTATTCAAAAAATTTAACTGAAAATATATATTTATTGAATTAGTGACAGTAAGTAACAAAGTTTGGTAAGTAAATAGGATAAATATGAACAAAGCTTTTGGTATGTTGAATAAAGATATAAAATTTTCAAACTCTAATATTGTAATTTTATATAGTGTTTATATATAGATTTTTCAGAGAGAAAAAAAAGTTTCCATCACTTAATCACAAAATTTTAATTTTACAATTTTTTTTATGTGGTAGGATCTTATGCCAAAGTGCATATAAATAATTAAAGTTAATTAATTTTTTTTAATAAAAACCCACCCCTTTGAATTTTTAGTAATTATTTATTATATTTTTTACTATAATATATATATACATATAATAAAATTTATTATATTATATTGGTATTTAGTGTATAATTTGATGTACTATTTTTGTTTTTGTTATATGTTTATTTATATGTTATACAGTGAGTTTATAAATAAAAAAACTATATTTAGGCAAGATAGTATTTTTTTGAAAAATTAAATATAATAAATACACACGAGTTACCACATAAAATGAAATCAAGAAATTAAGTATTCCATAATAAATTCTAGAAAAATACAAAAAAGTTACAAAATTATAGTTTTTCTTGAGACAATGAATATTTTTAGTTCTTATTGCAATTGAACTAAAAAAAATTCCTTTCATAATAAAAGACCTTTTAATCACATCTAGCATTTATTTGTAACATTAAACATTTTGATTTATAAGGAAGACCCTGGAGGGGCCACCTACATGGCCACTATTTCTAGGTGGGTGCATTATGAAATATCCGAAGTGGAAAAACAAGCATAGAATTAGAAACTACATTTGTAACCTTTTTTATTCCCCCAACTCATCTAAATCATTTTTACTTCTGGCTCTAAACAGAGATCTCCAAATATTTTATTTGAGATATTAAAAATGGCCCCCTGTTGTTCAGTTGCAAAGACAAATATTTGACTATACTAAATATTTGTACAATGAGGTCATTTTACTATCTCGGTCTGGTTTATGTGTTTTTAAATTTTATTTTCTCATGATGTGTGTTTAATAATGTTTACCTATAAAAGTTTTTGTGAATTTCTATCATAGTTTTAGTGTATATCTTTTTCTTAAAACTCAATTATTCAAGTTGTTTATGTCCATTCCCACCGTTGATTTGTACTTGTGTGTTTTGTTTTCCCTTAGTGATTGAAGATGTTTTTCTTAATTACAAAAAAAAAAAAAAGGAATATGTGGATGGTCAGTTCAAAAGGCTCCAAATGCTGCAAGACGATCTTAACCCAAATTTCGTGGTTGAAACTGAATTCTTGAAAAATTTTCATAAGAGTGTTATTGATATAACCACATCTTTGTAAGATTGATTAGACTTTTTAGTGTGTGTTTGTGAACATTGTTGGCTATGCCTTGTGTGTTGATCCTATTGATTAATCTAAAAACTATACTTAATTTCTTACTTCTTTTATTTTTGTACTATAAAAAATTAACGGGCAGCAACAATTAGTCGATCTAAAAAGTGTTGAAATACTTGCTTTTGGCCTGAAAGGTGCTAGCTGCAGGTAAATTAATTTTCTAAATGCCCATTTGGAATGGCTTTTCCACCGTATATTTATGTGGGGCTGTGTGAAGACACATTTTCCACCTCTACTTTGCTTGGTTTCGGTGTTTTTATGTTTTTCTGATCTAGTGTAACTTATTATATCATGTCTAAATTAATTTGTGTGAAGGCTCTAATAAAATACCTTAAGTATGATGCCAAAAATCGAGGAACCCCTTGAATGTGAAAGCTTAGTTACAATTCAATGCTGGTTTGGCATTTGTTATGCTGCCTTAGAAATGTTTATTAGGTAGAGATCTAGATTAGATCATTTATTAATTGATTTTTATAAACTTACATCTTTTGTTAACCCTTATCGATTTTTATAAGCACTAGTTATGCTTGAAAGTCAATAAGTTATGTTAGGAATTGGTTTCTTTATTAATTTCTTTATTATTAAATTGGTTTTTTTATTAATTTCTTTATTATTAATTGGTTTCTTTTAATGATTTTTAGTTATCATTAAAAGATTCAAAAGAAAGAGATTGTTCAAACTTATCAAAGATCACCCATTTTTGTTTAACCAATGCATTGTTAATCTTTTTGTGTCAACATTGGAGCTCAGAGGCTTTATAGGGCATGCATTGTCCTCCTTGAGCACATCAAAATGTACAAGGGTATTTTCATTTCTATTTGTTTTTTGAGTGCTGTACGTTAAGGGTTACTAAAAATCTAGAACCTGTATCTGCGCAGAAGTTTGGATTCCCTACAAATTCAGAGTGAATATTTTTTAGTGAAAAACAAGCTTGAAACTCTGTTCAAGGTACTTTATATATTTATACATTATATGTTAGTAAAAGATGAAAGCATATTCTATTGTAGTCTGCAGAAGGTATGCTAATATTATCACTTGTTTGAAAATTGTAGCTACACAACCAACTTGTTGCTGCTGGTGGATCAATTCTTAGGGAGTGAAGTACTGGACTGGAATAGCTATGAAGCACAGACATTTCAGAGAGTTATATATGCTTGTTAAGTTATCTTAATCTGATTAAATGGGAGTTATGGAACATGTGTGTTTGCCTTTCTGTTTTGTGGAGTATATTATAGTGCTCCATCTATTTGTATTTTGTTATTTTAAATCAGTTTGATTAGACATTTTTACCATATTCATAATTGTCATGTATATAAGTGTTGTTAATTAGTAATTATTATTAGTTACTAAATTAAGAAAAATGATAGATAGATATATGTATTTTTACTATTTAGATTTCATTTTAACATTTAAATAAATTACATAATTATTATGGGACGTGGGGAACAAAATTAATCCATCTAAGGATTATATTTTGTTGAATGTATCTATATTTTATATTTATTCTAATTAATTAGTTAGAACATATTTTGTGTAAATTTTAATTTTTTATAATGGTACATGTATTAATGTGTTATTAATTATAATTATTATTAATATGTGCATATCTTAGTTACTTTAAATAAATTAGCTTTTAGACTTTTTTAGTTCAGATATTAGTTATTATTTGTAATTGCTTTGTTTGAGAATTATGTATTTGGATCATTTAATTTTGTATATAAATCTGTTTATGCATGGTTTAACGTTAACTAACATTTTATAATTTTATTTATATATTTGAATCATGTGACATGCACTAAATATTTGTGTAGATATGTTTTCTCGAGTTTGTTTTATTTGTTGTGTTTTTGTTTTAGATTATTGACTATCTAGATGCTGTTAAAAATTTTAAGGACATATCTGGTATGCATAGTAAATCTGCAAAATGACTTAGATTACTTTAGGCTCAGGAAAAATGATCCAAATGATCCACGCAGTGGGAAAGGGCTCTCCCGTATTAAGAACCTTTTACTTATTTTTCATATAAGTTCTTCCGATGCTGAAGGGTCCAGGGGCATTTCCAACCCAAACACTACTTTGATGTAATTTTTATACTAAGACAACATAAAAATAGAGCTATTTTCAAATTCAACTTCAACTTATAAACACTAAATTTTACACCCTACTATATAGGTTATTTTATTACTAAAATACAAAAGTAAAAACCTACAATAGCGAGTGATGTTATATGCAAAAATTATGCAAAATTTTTAAAAAATTGGTGCCAAATTTGGTGTAACTTTTGGTGTGAGATCTTTTGGTATAAGTTTTAGAGTGGGGGCCTGAGAGAAATTTTGTACAAAAATATTGTAAAAGTAGATTTATAGAGTTGGATGGGAGATGGTCTAATAAGATTTTTTAAAGTAAACTTTCGGGCTAACAAATCCGGTGGCTTTTTACCAAGGCCCCTTGTAAGGCTTTTAGAAATCTTGAACCTACTTTCATGGTAACATTCAAGCCCTATAATTACAAATGATATTTCCCCAATGAACTAGATTTTCAGTTTATTCTTAAATTATTGAGTTACATAGCCACCTGAACAATAAATAGAATATAAAAATTTCGCCATTAGCATCGCTCCTGCAAGTTCAGTTCAACCATCACATATTTGACCATCTTCAAAAGATATTTGTGTGGGAGTGATTCTCAACAAATAAAGCCCAAAAGATAATTTATCGAACAATTGAGAAATTTACCAGTGTTTTACATTTCTACTACACAAGTAGCACTTCTGGTCGTGGGCAATGAAATATACACTCCTTCGTAAATGCGTATTACTCCCGACCTACTACTACACTCCTCTATATACTAACATTAGGCAGATACTCTATAAAATATACACACTAACTTAGGCTTTCTTCTTCTTCTTCGTTCTGCAGTTGTGTTCTACCGTTCTTTGAACATATTACATATCACCCTGATCTCTTTATAACTTTTTAGTGGGTATTTTTTCCCATATTCCATTATAGTTCTTCCAGAGAAAAATATATATAACCAGATACCCTGATTCAAAATGCCTAATAGCTATTTTCATAAGTAATATGTATCATCCCAGAAAAATATATATAATCAGATACCCTGATTCAAAATGCCTAATAGCTATTTTTCATAACTAATACTACCTCCGTCCTCCTAGTAGTATACACTGGGGCGGGACACTGGGGCGGGGCTCGGCACGCATTTTAACGCTCATTTATAACATAGTTTCATAAATAATTTTAAATTTTTTCTTTTTCTAAATAAAAGTATAACACTTGAAGTTTAATTCAGAAAAAAAAAAATTTCAAAAATGAATTACGGAAGCATACTTTATATTCACCTTAAAATGCGTGTCGAATATTGAAAAAATTATGTATACAATTCAGAGGGACGGAGGAAGTATGCATATTTTATGTTTATTAATTACCCATATCCCAATGCGTATAAGCATGATAAGCTTTTACTGAATTCCTAAATTATCAAGTATCAAACCCTCTGCTCAATGCGTACATGGTTGGTATAGGTATCTATCTCATGCTGGTGTAAAAAATTGACAATTTTGACCTTATATATCCTAATTTATCCTATTTACTTAATTTTCATATTTTAAACCTAGAACTTGTGTATAATATATTTTATTTAGTACAAGCACTGTTGAACCCATAAACCCTTAAATTCTAAAAGCGTTCATTTTTGAGCCTACTGTATGTCATCACATACCTATCAACCATTTTTCCTATTTTTCTTCCTATTATACCCTTGTATGATATATACTTTTTTGTCCTTGAAGTATTAAGTTTGTATAATTTAACCCTTCAAGTACAAATGCACAAGAAAGTGGAAAGGATCAGAAAGAGAAATACACATAGGAATTTGAGAAAGACTTACGTCGAGTACCAGCTGCACTAGAGAAAAAAGGTTGGTCTTTGTTCTAAAATATATTATATTTGGATGCTAAGGTTGAATATTGCAAGATGTTATTCACGTAATCCACTCTTTATTCCCAAAAATGCATCATAATAACAAGTGATACACTCTTCATTCCTACACTGCATCATATATCATTTTCAAGAGTTGCATCTGATGGCCTTGTTCAGCACAAATGCTCCTTCACCGCGGAAGGATGAGTTCTGGACAGTAAGCTGAGTGAACGAGAATGTCTCATGATATTTGGATCCCATGGTTTTAGTAAGCGCTTTCATGTTATATATCCAAAAGAGATGAACTCGGTGAGATGTTACATGTGAAAATTTGTTTGATGTAACCTTGGCCTTGGCACCTTTTATATAAACAATAGGCGAAAAAGGACATAATATTGGCCTTCTATGTGATGTACACATAAGCTATTTTCTATTTGCATTTTGATATAATAAGAAAATTTCATATACTCAAACACGAGGGGATCAAAGTCTTCCAGACATGGAAAGTTCTATCACAGCATGGTTTAATTTTTTATACGATCAACCACGAGAGGCGATTGCTGAAGTTTTCTAGACATGGATGGCACCGTCATGGAATTACTTATCTCTTCAAAAATGATTAGAAGCCACAGAAAATGTGCATATTTCAATAATAATATACTATCTGCAGACATAAAGAACCTTAGCAGCTAGTCATGAATTAACAATGACTATGATATATTTATAAAGATCAGGCATTAGCCAGAAGTTTTAATCAGCTTTCCAATTTTTTTTAAAAAAAATAATAGGATCCTCAAGATAGCCATGCTTCATAGGGCTGTTCACGAACCGAGCTGTTCGTGAACAAGCTCGAGCTCGGCTCGTTAAGGGCTCGGTTCGTTAAGGGCTCGAGCTCGAGCTCGAACACTAAAATTTGTTCATTAAGAAAACGAGCTCGAGCCAAGCTTTTACTGTGTTCGTCTCGAGCTCAGCTCGTTAGAGCTCGAAAAAATGCAATATTTTCTGAAGTAAAATTATTTGGATACATAAGGAAACAGAAGCATTTAACGAACACACGTTACAGGGAGAGGTCTGCACATTACCCACTAACAACCTGTTTAGAAGAAGGGCTCAAATATAATTATTATGACCGTTCCTTGATATTACAAAATGATGGTTTAAATAGAAAAAAAAAAGCAATGTGAAAATTATACTGATATCAAAGATACTGTAAGATCCCCGAAGGACAGACAACCAAACATACTCAACTAAGGGGGTAGACACTAGACGGATGTAATTGAATTTAAAAGGCAGAATGAGATAGCTTACTTGAGCTTAATTGAATGTTTTGGGGATTTAGGAATTTAGGGATTTAGGCGGGGAAGACATAGAGAGATGAGAATGACTGAATGAGATGCTTTAGTTTTAGGGTTTTTTTGTTGGGTTGGGCTTCAATTATTTAGGTTCGGCCCGATAAACTTTTAAAAAATTCAAGAAATTAGTGATTTGTCTTGGTTATTTTCATTAAAAAATATTCCCGCACTGGTGTTTCAAATTTTTCAAAAATGATCTAACCATATAGATGTCGGGATTTATAAAATTTTAGTAATATGATCAAATTAGTAATATTTTAATAGTTAGCTAGGATTTGACTAGTACTTCTAAATAGTGTTTAGTCATGGATTGGTGTTTTGATTTTTTAAAAAATATTTCCCAACGATTCAACCGTACGGATGTCAAGATA
>PHNY01206844.1:6676-20092 GCA_003724115.2 Anethum foeniculum | reverse complement strand
CACACATTTGTTCTAAACACACTTAGCTGTTAGAAACTGCTCAAAACTCCAAAAAGTTTTGAGATTTACATTCAACCCCCCTTCTGTAAATCTTATTGTTAGTTCATTGTAGAATAACAGAACCGAACATAAAAAAAATTTGGGTTTCGTTTGATTAAATTTGACTCTATCTTTGAGTTTTAGAAATCAGATTTTGACGATTTTACAACCCACATGAAGCTCACAAAATATTCTTTAATTCAGTGGTGATTTAAAAAGTATTATTTACTTAAATTTTCTAAAAATTGAAGGAAAAAATTAGTTACGAATTTTGTATTAAGTAATGTATTCAATTTAGGATACCTAATTAACTAACATATTCAATTTAGGAGACCTACTTAGTTTTGGTTTAGATTATAAAAATAGAATATTCTCTTATTTTAGATCCAACAACTATTATCTATTTAATTCAAGATCCAATGGTCCTTATTACATTGGTAGTACATGACCAATATTCGGATAAGATCTCTCTTATGCATATTATATTATAAGGATATAATGTGTTAGTGACATATCTTGATTTCGTTTTCTGTTCCATGTCTATATGATGATGTATATATTTTTTGTTCTTATTTGTTTATGCTGATTTTCGTACATGGCAGTCTCTAATTTTTAGTGATGTTGTAAAATTCATAGTAAATTGAAAAATAATCGGATTTTGTTGATTCTGGACATTCTAGAAAGGTCGTTTCGTTATCTACAACTGTTGTTAGAGTCATAATTTTGAAATTCTGAGTGTAACAGACCCCAAAATTGCATTCTTTCTTACCATACAGATTCAGGTCGCGGGTAATCTTTCGCATGTTCTAAAATTCATTATAAATTCATCGTAAGTTTAAAAAATACACATGATACCAAGGAAACCTTGTGACATCCTCTTTGCTTCTCGGTCATGCCCATTAAATAATTTATTGAATTTTATTGTCTAAACAGATTTACAAGGATTCTGACATGTTCATAATTTTCTGCTGATTTGTTATATGTTTAAAAATTGATATCTCTTTCATTATTTGTTTAATATTTGTGATCTTTACCATTCTGGAATCCTTATTGAACATGCTTTAACTCTTCAGTTGATAATTTCCTCATATTCAGAGTTTATCTGTTGTTAGAATTTATAAACGTGTGTATTGTTGTCTGTTCTGTTTAGTTCTTGAACTGTATTGTTTGTTAATATTTAAGTTTGCTTAGTTTATTTGTGAATTTGAAATGGGTGTAATATTTAATTGTTCATGTTTTGTTAAATATTATTTAGGAGTGATCGTGCATTAAAAGTTATTCGATTCGATGTTTGATCGCTTTTGAGGTAAGTACTTTTTGACTTACTTTTATTTTCGGAAAAGATTTTGATACTTTACTTTTGAATTTTCTACAAGATATAAGAATATTGTTTCGAACTGTATAAGATATAAGATACGAGAATCTTTGGAAACCTAGTCTCTACGTTTCGAACCTGTTCGTAATTTACGCTATAGTTCCGGAACTAGACTTAGATACCCTTCGTAGGCGCACAAGTGTGCAACTTTAGATACCTATTAAGGGCGCGTAATTATTGAACTTTAGAAATCGGTCACTGGCAAAGTGTGACATAAAGAATAAGAATAAGATGCCGGCAAAGTGTGGCCGTAGAGCACGACTGTGGTATTTATAAGAATTTCGTTTCTGTTTTAAATTCTGTATTATTTTTAAAATTATAAACTTTGGGTTTGATTCATTTTAGAAAATGTTTTATAAATTATTATTGTTTTTCAGAAAATTTGTTTTATTAAAATGCCCATTGATTTTCGAGAATATTTGTAAGTCAATCTGTTACTTGCTGAGCCGTCTGACTCACCCTTTTATGATATTTCAGGTTTGTACCTCGTGGAAGCTTGTAAAGATTAAAGATGTGATTTGTCGAGAGGGAGCTTGCAAAGCTGCTCAATCATAGAGAGGCAAGAAGGGGGAATGGAATAAAGTAGGCTATAGTGACGCTAGGGCCTAGTCAGCTTCAACCTTCAACCATCAAATCAATTTCGACTCTATTCTATTAGCCATAGGCGTAGGAATGGCGTGCTGAGAGAAAACCCAGCTTTCAAGGTCTCGTCGCTTCGGTGAATCACTTGATCCCTGATACATTTTCGTGCTACGTGATTCGGTGCAATTTATTATTTATAAGAACTATTTTGTTGTTAGAATAATTTTGTTAAGTATAAGATATTGATTATTGAATTGTGGAGCTGCATCTCCGATTATATGATTTTAATAGAAGTTTGACTGATATTTTGACTTTCATGTAATTTTTGATATATTAAAGAGATAATTTATTTTTATTTTAGTTTTGATTTAGAATTAATAGTCCGAAAAGAAAAGTCGGACCGATACAAATAAGCGCTTTCTATTTTTTCGTATCAATTTTTAGTTCAGAGTCGATACTGCTTAATGGATGCGATTAGCATATTCCTCTGGATATTTATTTTTTAGTTCCAATCTGGCGGTATGATTATTAAAAATTAGTCGATTTTTCAAAAATATTAATAAATTATCTATAAATTGATTAAAAAAATTTAAACAATTCAATAAATTATTTAATTTTTCAATAATCACCGAGACACTTTGCTATTTTCGAAATCTATAATTATGTCCGTGGGTGTACGGAAATTACTACCTGCATGACTTTTGAATCTCAGATGATGTCACTAAGTATAGAAATATCTGTAGTACGTATTCATAGATATTTTTAAGATTAGTGGAGTAAAATTTATAGGCAAAAAGCTGGTGGTAGACTTGTCGTATTGAAAACAAATATATATCTCATTAATAATGGAAAGATATTTTATTTGTTTTCACCCTAAAAAAGAAAAACGTTTTATTTGTTTTCACTTTTCAGACGTTAACTACCATCTTACCCACTCGTTTTAATCTTTTGAGCTGGAAACTCTACGTTAAGCCTCGAGGATATATAATACAAGACACACAACGAATCATTTTATAATTTTGTATACTGTAAAGTGCTTGAAATGATAATAATAATAAAGCCAATTAATTTTATTACTTTATTACAATTATTATTTTATCAACATTATAAGTAAATTATGTGTTTTGTTCTCAAAAGAAAAAGTAAATTTTATATGAGCATGATAAAACTGATAAAATATTATAATATTAATTCATCGATTATTAATTTATTAAAATCCTATAAAACTACTTCTGTTTCTTTACCACTTGAACTTCCAATGTTCCTGGACATGACAATCTTATTAACCATCGGAGTCGACCAAGTTAGAGAATTCCCCCACAATTGACAATTCTTTTAATGGTTGATTATACGTGATTACGTGTTAAATCATAAGCTTATACGCGTTTTAATTCAACTGAAGCCACAAGCTTCAAGAAAAATAATTATGGTGTTCTATTAGGGACCAATCCATTGACAAATTTGTGCAAGAACATGACATCTATGTGCCACACCACACATAAAGCAAAGGTTGGCCTTGCCACGTGATGCCCTGCTTAGGCACGTGCCACCTCAGTTTCTTGGATTAAAATTGTAAACCATGTATCCTACATAATTTGGACTAACATAACCCCCCATAAAAATATAACTCCACTTTTGAAAAAAAAATCTATTTCTTTTCTTCCCCTCGCATAACAAGCAACATTTGCTCAAAAATGCTTGTAATTAAACCTTTAAATTATAAAACAATATTTTTTTCCACAAAATATAAAGGAGAAGTATAAGATTAATATATCGACTCAAAAAGAAGGATATTTATATTTGAAACTTATTTTTGAGGTTTGAGTGGGACTCGTCAGATGTTACTGATTTGGTTTTAATTAAAAACTTTAGTTGCTAAGGAATTCAAAGGTGGGCCGACATTTAGCAAATAAAGTAAAATAATAAAATAGGCTAGTCGACTAGGAATTTTGCACTTCTTACTTGTTAAAGTAAAAGTGCCCCAAAGTTCATGACTGAAACAACGTTCAAAACTTTTTTTATAAATAAACATCATCACCGATTCTCATTCATTCATTCCCACATCTCACTTATCCCTTCCAGAGAAACTTAAAACTTTCACTCTAAAAGAATAAGGTGAGAAGAGGAACTCTTAGATGGCGTTAAGTTCTTCAACTTCTTTCATTTATTTAAAAGATATTAAAAATACGAAACACACTGATGAGTCCTCATCCGGCATGGTTTGTTTTGCACAAATGAAGCCAACATGCAGTTTCCGGGCAAGGAATTCGATGCAAGATTCCAGCCAACACTTTCCGGAGAGGATCTCACCCTTTGAAATGGGAAGAAATGATCGGCAAGCAGATAAGTTTCACGGGTCATCTCGGCCACACAGCAAAACAGAGTCGAGGGTGCCAGTTTTTGTGATGCTACCACTTGACACAATCTCCCAAGGGGGAAGCTTGAACAAGCCAAGGGCGATGAATGCTAGCTTAATGGCCCTAAAAATTGCAGGAGCGGAAGGTGTAATGGTTGATGCTTGGTGGGGCTTGGTAGAAAAAGATGGACCTTCGCAATACAACTGGGAAGGTTATGCTGAGCTTGTGAATTTGATTCAACGAAATGGCTTGAAGATCCAAGTTGTTATGTCTTTTCACCAGTGTGGAGGGAACGTTGGCGACTCTTGCAGGTACTACTATTATTCATATAGTTTCCTATATTATACACGCAAGTATGCATGCTTGACAAGCAAGGCTAAAATACATACAATATTTTAGCACGGTTTTCGACCTATTTTGGTAAGAACTAGCTAGCATACTAGAGTATTCGATTAATATTTTAAATTTTCTTATTTCAGCATTCCATTACCCCCATGGGTGCTTGAAGAAATAAGCAAGAATCCTGATCTTGTCTACACTGACATATCAGGGAGGAGGAATCCAGAGTATATCTCATTAGGTTGTGATTCACTACCAGTTCTTAGAGGAAGAACACCGATTCAAGTCTACTCTGACTACATGAGGAGCTTTCGTGAAAGGTTTCAGAATTACCTTGGAAATGTCATAGAGGAAATTCAGGTCGGAATGGGTCCATGCGGAGAGCTAAGATATCCAGCTTACCCAGAGAGCAACGGAACATGGAACTTTCCTGGAATTGGAGAATTCCAATGCTATGATAAGGTAATATATATGCAATCATATGTAGAAGCACAGGCATCAACTAATGGATCCTCTTAAGATATTGTACCATGAGTAAATATACACATAAGAGTACATCTAAGACTATCTAAATGAATTTCAATATTTTCCAAGGTTGAAGTATAACCATTATATTGCAATCAAAGTTTGTATCGCCTATTCAATTCTAAAGATATGATTATATGTTCAAACAGTACATGAGGGCTTCACTTGAAGCATCAGCAGAGGCAGCAGGAAACAAAGACTGGGGAAAAGGTGGACCTCATGATGCTGGGCACTACAACCAATTTCCTGAAGATACTAACTTCTTCAGGACAGATGGAACATGGAACAGCAAATACGGGGAATTCTTCCTTGAATGGTATTCAGGAAAGCTTATTGAGCATGGTGATAAAATTCTATCAGCTGCCCGAGGAGTATTCCAAGGGACTGGAGCTACACTATCTGCAAAAATAGCTGGAATTCATTGGCACTACACAACAAGATCTCATGCAGCAGAACTAACAGCAGGATACTATAATACCAGGAATCATGATGGTTACCTTCCACTAGCACGAATGCTGAGTAACCATGGAGTTGTATTAAACTTTACATGCATGGAGATGAGAGATAGAGAACAGCCAGAGCATGCAAATTGCTCCCCTGAAGGCTTAGTTCGCCAAGTAAAGATGGCCACTAAATCTGCAGGAACAGAACTTGCTGGAGAGAATGCACTAGAGAGGTATGACGGAGGAGCATTCGCTCAAGTTCTAGCAACAAGTAGATCAGATTCTGGAAACGCTTTGAGTGCATTTACCTATTTAAGGTTGAATAAGAGCTTGTTTGAAGCAGATAATTGGCAACATCTGGTGGAATTTGTGAAGAGCATGCAAGAAGGTGGTCGGGACACAAGATTACCAGAAATTGACACACGCAAGACAGATCTTTATGTGCGGTTTATCAGTGAGGAGAATGCACAAAACAAGGAAGCTGCACTTGTTTGAAAATACAAGTATTCCATGTACGATGATGCATAGTGTAGTGTACTGGATCAATATCAAGGGAACGAGAAGAAACATATGAAGCATATAATACATAACTGTACGTGGTATTGTGGTATATATTTATAAATGTATATTTAGGAGAGCTCTGAAAACTTCATGACAGGAAAAATATCTTATTCCAAAAATACTGTGTTCATCCTGCTCATAGTGTTGAGATAAAAACATTTTGGGGATTTTTTACCCATGAAAGTCTGAAAATTATATTAATTGAAGAATAATACAGATGTGCAAAGTGCCTTTACTCTTGCTGATAATTGCAGTTTGGATTTCTTCGACTTCAAATGTTAACATACCGATAGCGTATGCCTTTTACATCTTGAGCATCAGTGACTATTCTACATTCCTAACTTGGTATATAAATGCTTTAGGGACTAAATTTTTTTAAAAAAAAATGAAGAAGAGGAAATAAAGAATGCTTAGGGCAATCATCCTCCTGGCTCCATGCTATACAATGCCCAATATGGCAACAACTGAAAATTACAATTACTGAGAGAAAACATATAACTTTACATATCTTAAACTTATCTTCAAGACAAGAAAATGAAGGGGGTCATATTTTTATTGGATCTACTTTGGTAAGGACGATCCTTGAAGATCGTGCTATATCTTCATCGATCGTTCATGGGTAAGTCCCATGTGAAGAAAATCATGGGCTCAGGTATCGCACATATACACGTGTATCTTGTTTTGCACTAAGCCGGGGGTCTTCACGGAAACAGCCTCCCTATTTTTCGGAATAGGGGCATGGTTTGCGTACATCTTACCCTCCTCAGACCCCGCTCTAAGCGGGATATACTGAGTAAGTTTGGTTTGGTTTGGTTTGGTTTAAACTTATCTTCAAGACACAACAACATTGCAAAAGATCTAAGCAACAAATTAAGTCAAGATTTTAAATTCTCGTTCGGAGTAAAATCCATTACAAATCTGAATAGCAGGATCATTAATGAAACATATATGTCCAACTTAATTCAATTTCAAGATACCTTTCAATTACTAACGGTACACCTCCATTACTACAATCTTCTCAGGCCAGTGTTTTCCGAAAGAACAATTCGTCACTATACTGCAACAGTTCACACACACCTAGCAATGACATGTTTTACAGTCAGGCACAAAAAGAATTTCGATGAATTCCCGCAAAATAGAGTACAAAATATAAAACACTATTCAATCATTCCTTTTGATCTAGATTACTCATTCCTACCCATTGTATATGTCATAATTGACATTTTAGAACTCTAAATACTTCTAAACTACCAAATTTACTTTGTTGATCAGAAATTCAAGGTTAACAGACCAAGCATTCACATTATCTTTCATCCCCAAAGTTCAACTTAGACAGATGTTAGTACTCCTAAAACTTAAGGCAACCGGAGTAGAACTCAAGATGTATGTTATGCTTCTCGTCTTAATACCATCCCTCAAAATAAAATCTCATTTTAACATTTGAAAGTGGATCTTAGAAACCCATCTTAGTCCTATAATCAAACTCAGTATTCAAATTACATATTTTGGGGTAGTTAAAATCCGAACTCCATACTGGTCTAACGAGGTCCGATACTAAGTTACCCAACTCCCTAGCATACTTAAGGCATTACGAGAATCACAAAAACACACAATTTATGAATATGATAGAGGAGGATGCTTTACCAACAGTTCATGAATGTGAGGAAGAGGAGGAAGTGGGATCATTGCGACGAAGCGAATGGATTAAATCACCCAGCTCTTTACGAGCAGATTCTCTTCCAAACATGAATCCGTACCTGAAAACACAAACATCAAGAAACATGTTTTTAGAATGAGGCATAAATAGAAACCCTAGGTAAAAACAAAGGATGAATAGAATAGAGATAAACACACAAGTGATATAAATGTAATGAAAGAATAGAAATTACCAGAAGGAAACGGCGGAGAATACACCGGCGGTGGCGACTGTGTGGATAAGAGTGAATTTTTTCTCCATTATTACCATTCTTCTTTTTTTAAGATTCTTTCTTTCTGGGGTTTAAGCTTTTGGGGACAACAGTTATTACAGTTTGTGTTGTTATTTCTTGTGAAAAACAAAATTATTATACTCCTCAGTTTTAAAATATAAAGTTTACTATTTTTGACTTTACACTTAGAGTTGATTTTTTTTGTATAAAATTAACAATTTTATCAAAATTCTCTGGTCTGGAAGATAACCAGTAAATTGTAAAGTGGCGCAGGAACATATTTTTTTTTTTGCCGGCAAAAATACAATTTCATTAAAATTTTATATTATTTAATAATACATGAAAATTCAGTTTGGACGTCACCCCTTGTCCAATTATGGTATATCTTGCTAGATACTAAGTCATCTTATTCGCTGATGGTTTAACAAAAGTAAGACTAAGAGTCAATATATGATTTCCAAAGATCAGAAAGAAGTTGTTTGCATTCATTTATCACTCTGTCAAAAGTAAGAAAAATTGACGGATGAACACTTACCAGAAGACAATCAGTCTCCATTATCATCTTTGGCTAGCCCTTAACTTTTACCCAACTGAGCGCATTTTTAATTCCAATCGCTTCTGTCAAATTATCACCTTTGACCAGCCCTTAGCTTTTACCCAACTGAGCGCATCTTTAATTACAATCGCTTCCGTCAAAATTGGGGCTAATGTAACATTCTTTAGCCTCAAGTAACTTCCCCTTGTGATCCCTTACTATCATGGAAAAACTGTAATATCTAGAGCCTTCATACAGAATTGCATCGGTGTTGATTTTAACCATATCTATTTGTGGTAGTTGCCATCTGATTGGGTCATGAACCCAAGAGAAATATCAAATGTCCGGTCTTGTGTACTCTGCCATTGGTTAAGAACTAGAAATGCTGAGTCCACCACTACTTCGGATATTCCTTTCTGATTCCAAACAATTTCGTTTCTATTCTTTCATGGGGATCAACTCACCATACTCATTTTCTGAATTTCGTTAGTTGTATGCATTTGAATTGCTTCGTTCATCCGCTCTGCAAAACTTGAGAAGTCAAGTCTCATACTTGTATATCCTGCTTTATCCCAACATGATTGTGCAAATGCACATTCAACCAACATAAGAAAAGCTAGGTTTCAAAGTTTACACCAAAACCCCGAATTATCACTTGAATGCTGCACTTCTTTTTGATCACGAATTAATGCATATGCACTTTAATAGAATAATGCCTCATTTTTTTTCCTTATTCCAATACAACGTATCTGTATGTGCACTTGATAGGATAAGGTTAGCATCCTTATATCAAAAAATGTCATTTATCAAATCTACATCCCACACATTCTGATCCGTGATCATCAACGACTTCACTTTTTGACCAACCAAAGTTTTATTAATCGTATGAACATAGGGATCATTTACCTCTGGCAGCCATGAAGTGGTGCAGGAGCTTAATTGTTGTAGCAATTCGGTAATTGGAGTTTCAAATTTTCAATATGATAGTTTGATTGTTTTTGAAAAGGGAATCAAGAACACCTTATTATAAATTTGAAATTTCGCCATCAAAATCTTATATGCGGGTTAAATTCACCTAAAAACCCTCTAATTTACCCAAAAATTAATTACTAGTTACATAGCTATTTGTAACGAGTAAGCATTTCTCTTAAAGATCATTACTCACGCACAAATAACATTTTTTAAGGTTAAGATACTGATAAAAAGCTTAGCCTTTTGTACAGGAATGATCAAGTCAAGGGGCTCCCATGGAGCTATAGATTACTGATAAGAGTTGCACTATTTTACACGTTCTGCAGATTCAATGCAGATATTATTGTTTCAGATGCTTAAACTAATTTCATCAGAGTCTTTTATGATTTGTTTCAAAATTTCCACCACTTCATTCATTGTTGGCCGATCTTTCGGGTTTTTGAGGATGCAGCTATCAGCTAATTTTGCCATTCGTCTAGCTGCATCCAGAGAGTAATTATTACTGATTCGAGGTTCAATGATTGTGCTAAACCTCTTGCTGTCAAATGGGAATCGTTTTACCCATTCCAGAAGCTTCCGTTCATTATGTGGTCGATGTTTTTCCATCACCCGTCTACCTGTGAGAATCTCGTACAGCACAACCCCAAAACTCCACACATCACAATATTTGCCAAGACGACCAGTGTCAATATATTCGGGAGCAGCATAACCATACGTACCAACAGGCTGATTAAGTGGAAGATTGTTAGAACAATGAAAAGATTTTAAACTAATGTGCAAATTTTACATTATATTTAGCACTCTGCATTTCAGTTACATAGAAAGATTTTAAACTAATGTGCAAATTTTACATGATTTACTTGAAATTTTGGCAGTTACATTTTGAGTAAGACAGTCATCATCTGCGGGGATTTTCAGCAAAAAAGAAAATGAAAAGAAAGTTGACCAAGTCTTCTATTGAGGAAGAAGATAGAAATCCATGCACATTTTATGTGTATAATGTGTAATAAAGATTGTGGTTCTACATTATGCAATGAACTAATCAACTTATTTGTGGTATGTGTTTTTCACTTACTGCTGTGGATACATGAGATTTGTTCCCAGTAGGCCCTTCCCTGGCAAGCCCAAAATCTGAGAGTTTAGGCTTGAACTCCGCATCCAAGAGCACATTTGATGATTTAAAATCTCGATATATTACCTTACAAAGTTAGAAAAAAAAAACATAGTTAAACACAATCTCTACGCTAGTAAGATGTTCCTAACATTTGAAAAAACCAATAACGATATCTATTTCACTTGTCTACCAGCTACTCAATAGCTAGTAGCTAGCATAGAATTTATAACATTCAGAACAATTTAGACATTTCTGAAGTCTTGATGATGTTGCTTCTATCTGTAGGCATGAACTATCAATATTCAGACTTAATTGGCCCAAGATAATGCAATATTTAAGAAACTTTCCACATAAACAACAATGTTACAATGCTAGAATATTTAACGATATGATGATTATGCTAACTGAATCAGTGAGAGTTTGAATGGAGTTGGTTAGTATCCAAAAGCATGTATGTCATAGTTTAAAGTCAATATAGTCAAATCAATTGTACCTGGACATCCAATCCATTGTGGAGATATGCCAATCCTTCAGCCGCTCCTAGCATAATTTGTAATCTTCTTGCCCAAGGAAGAGTTGGCAAAGCCCTGCTGAAAATATGAGCTTCTAAACTCTTCTGTGGCATGTACTCGTACACCAATAACCGTTGAATCCCGCTTTCTCCATCTTCAGAACAGTATCCTAAAAGCTTTACCAGGTTAGGGTGATCCACAATTCCAAGAAAGTGGACCTCCTTAAGCCATTCTTTATGACCCTGCATGAGAGTAAAACTACCTTAAAAAAAGTTATAACTAGATAACAAAGGCAATTAGAAGCATTATAAAATTCAGTTTTGGCAATGGATTAATATCCAAACACTCAATCAGTATCATACTACAAGAATCCCATGAAATGCTATCTAAACTTTCAATAATATATAGCATTACAGAAAAACTTAGGAAGCAGAAGATATAGTGTCCTGGTAGAAAGCAGCAGATATTAGCCTTTACGAGATATCCCAAACAGCCAGTCACTAGTTATAGTCGCATCTGCATTTTTTATATCCAGAATTCTTTTCGCAAATACAAAACTCGCTCAATAACTTCGGAGAAGACTAAAAAACAAAATCAGGCCACAATCCTATAATTAATTATTATAAGCAAGGGATCAGATAGTTAAGTCCACTATGTCTCTATGCACTTATCCAAGCATCACCATAAGTGTCTTTTGGTACCCTAGAAGCCTGTACACTCAGGAACATCTTTCAAAGTGGCAGGTGAAAAATTAAATGAACAAGTGAGATTTAAAAAACCTGATAAACATAAACAAACCACAATAACAGGACAAAAATGCAGAGAATACACAAAGATCATTAACATTTATATATAATCATGAAGAAGGTGAATAATAAAAGTTGTCCAGCTAAAAATACCTGCAATCCGTTCTGTTTAAGCATTTTAACAGCAACCACACAGGGATCACCCACCCCATCTACAAGCCTGATACAACCTTTATAAACACTTCCAAAACCACCCTCTCCAATCTTTAACAACCTGTTAAAATTCTTAGTTGCATCTCTGAGTTCTTCAAAAGAGAACACTCTTAAATTGTGTTCTTTCTCTTTGTACATATCAAGAACACTCCTTGGTGATGAAAGAACACTTTGGGGCTTTACTAAACTGCTTTCACATGGCAAATTCTTTGATTTTTTAGCTTTGTGTCTCAATCTTTCTGGTGATTTTTCTTGTGTGCCCTTAGTGTTATCTTTCTTAAACATGTAAAAACACTTCATACTGGTGATAGTAAAGATCAAATTTTTTCTTCACCAAAAATTTCACTACTTAATTCAAGATTTTGACTGCCAAATTGTGCTAAAATATAAAATTAAAGAATTGACTGAGATGGGGATTAAGAAAATGTAAAAAGAAGAAATCCTGAAGAAGCCCATGTAGAAATGTATAGAGAAAAATGATGGATATAGAGAAAGAAAGAGTGTAAAAGAATAGAAACCTAGACAGAAAATAGTAGTGCTACATGCACAAAATTTGGTACACAAAATGTTTAGAAAATGATGTGACATATGAGTTGTTGTGTTTTAATTGGATTACTAATGTGAATGCAGAAGATCCATTCCAATCAACGTTTGCCACATATTCATTTTGTAAAAATTTTTATATACAATTTTATGAAACTAGCATTATTCGGCCGGAAATAACCAAGAACGTAGCGTGGAAATTTAGGGACCTCAGACCAGTCCAGTCACCCCAGGCGGCTATTGCATGCGTACAGCGTACGTTCGCATTTCTTAATACTAATTTTCTTTATGTAGATATTTGATAGTGTCGTCAGTCAATGTTAAACTTCTAGATACTTGTCAGTCTACTCATGTACTTATGAATCCATCATTTGTGATTTTGAACACACTGATAATGTGCTGCAGTTAGAGGTGGCCAATTGTGCGGGTTCGAACCGTCCGCTCGGGACCGGTCCGTACGGAAACCCGATTTTATTCGACCCGAATCGGACCGGTTCAAGCCCGCACAATTCGTTCAAAATAACGAGCCGGTTATGAATAATGTAATCAAAATTCGGAACCGAGCCCGGCCCGCACAGCCCGCACTAGCCAACGAGCCGCACGAGCTGCACGCGCCAACCCGGCCCGCACAG
>PHNY01206829.1:0-21065 GCA_003724115.2 Anethum foeniculum | reverse complement strand
TATTCTCACACCGGAGGCGCCGCGGGGCTCAAACCCCCCTCCGGTGTTGTTTTGCAGACGCCCACCAGCAGCTACACCGCACACGGCGTTGGAAGGACCAGATCGGGATTGGGAGTTATCAGATATGGTTGAATCTCTTATGAGAAGAAAACCCAGAGTAACAAATTGCATAAGTTTATAAGTTATCTCCATTAAATTTAGGCACAAATTTAGCAAAAAAATAACAATAATTTAGGCACAAATTGTCAAGATGTTGAAAAATCATAATTTTATAGTGAGTAGGGTTAGAGATATCAAATTGGGTACTGAAATTAGGTTCCAAATAATATGATAATATGACACACTTGATAATTTGAGATGTTTTTATTAGTGAAATTTATATGAATTCAGGAAGTCTACTATTATTAATTTTTTTTATAATCAATCAAACCACATATAATATTTATAATCTATTTTGGGTACAATTTGGGACATTTAGCATTTTCCTTTCATAATACTTATAAATAATAACGTAATGGAGTAGTAATGTACGTTTTCCTAAGAGTACTGCGTTAATTACTCTATAAATAATTAGGCCCTTGCTGTCGTTTTAGCTCTTATCATTAATATAAAAATTTGGTTCACGTTCAAATTCCCGCTTGTGTATCATAAATAATCCGGTATCCACCGGTAATTAGGGTGCTTATATAACATTCAAGCCTATAATTGAATCCATACCGGGCCCAACAACTCACTACAGGTCAGCCCAAAAATGCTAGCAAATTGGTATACATTAGTTATTGGCTTGTCCTTATAAAGGCCCCAAACACTCTTATTCTTATCGATGTGAGATGTTACAAACACCCCTCTTATAGGGTCGACGTCCTCGTCGAGCCCACAAACACACACATACGGAACTCGGGCAGTGCCTCTGCACTTCCGGCAGGCAGAGCTCTGATACCATTTATAACATCCAAGCCCATAACTGAATGCATACAGGACCCAACAACCCATCACAGGTCAGTCCAAAAATGCTAGCAAATTGGTATACATTAGTTATTGATTTGTCCTTATAAAGGCTCATAAACACTTTTATTCTTATCGATACGAGCTTACCTAAAAAACAAACATGAACCTAAACAAGAAGAACAGAACTTATAATTTGGAGTATGTATCTGTCATGTGTGTATTGATTGGCTATGGTCCCCATGTTACTCGAGGGACTCTGGCCGCCGAGTAACGATAAATTTATTCTTGCTTGAAAGGGGACGGGAGGTAATAATATAAAAATATATTCCTGTGATTGGCATTTCTTCCGTTCTCGAAAAGTAATTATTTAGTTTTCTTCGTGTATCTTGAATAGTGTCTGAAAAATTGACGATTAATTGCTGTTTGGTGGGATTATAATCTGGTTAAGCACAATCAGGTAAAAACTATTATGTACAAAAATTAGAAAAAGTCGGAGTAATCAGTAAAAAAATCAGTCTCATTGATAAAAATTAAAAATATAAATTTAAAAAAAAATTAAAAATCTCGTATATATAATTACTATTTTAAATTATTAAATAATAATTTTTCTTAATTTTTCATCTTAAATGGACCTTAATTCATAACTTAGGTTTTAAAATTATATTTACTTTAATAATTTTATATATTTTAAATTCATTTGTATAAATATAAATGATAATTATATATGTATAATCAAAATATTAAAATAATTACATATATATTAAATAAAATAAAATAAATTCTAATTAGTAACCCAATTAATCATTCCGATTAATATCACGGTGCATTTATTGGTTAAATCCAATTTCCGATTTTTATAACACTGATCTTCAAACATAAAAAGTAGCTATATTTTTATACACAAATCTTAAATTATTTTAAGAATTTTTTTTAATATTTATATATTTATTCTGAAAGAAGTTTTAGAAATAGAAAACATCAATACACTATTTTACACTTCAAATTATCTGTAAAAAAAAAAGAAAAAAAAAGAGAGTAGCAAAAACCCTAATATTCTCTTTTCTCTCTCTGTTTTGTAGCAGTCGTCTCTATTATTTGAGGGGCTTCCATTAACTTTTACCGGTGAAAAGCCCCAATCTTCTCTTCTTATTATTAGTTTTAATTCATATCGTTTTTCATTCAATAAGTTCCCAATTTATTTGGGTTTTGTTTGGTCTCTCCTTGTGTGAGAGTTTGGTTTTTATTTAAATCTTTGGTGTTCATCATGTCCGGGATCCTAGATCTGCGGAATTTTCATGGTGTTGATTTTCATGTTCATGGTGTTGATTCAGTGATAATNGCATCTGTGGTCGATTGCTCAAAACAACAGTTGGAGGATTACAGTATGTACATATCTCTTCAAAAAATCGCTTGGTTGCCTATCCAAGATGGAAGGATTCAACAGCGATATGATTATGTGTGTAGATGCCGTATGGCTCTTTATTATTGAATTATTTTCCTTCTTCAAAAAAAAAAAAAAAATTATCTGTAAAAAAATCAAAACGATTACTCCCTCCGTCCCACAGGTTCTTTACGCTGGGGGATGGAGGGCTTGACACGCATTTTAAGGCTTATAAAAAATATAGTTCTATAAAATTTTTTGGAATTTTTTTCTTCTGTATAAAAATATAATAGTTTAACTTTTATTCAAAAAAAGAAAATTTTAAAAATAAATTATGGAACTATATTTTATAAGAGCCTTAAAATACGTGTCGAGTGCACGGTTCCAACATAAAGAATCTAATGGGACAGAGGAGTATTCTTCAATAAATTCATGCAGCTGGTCGTTGGGGGTGACGGAAATGAATTAATTCCTAATTAACGCCGTAACAACTAGCAGGTAGGGCAAGCACCACCCTGTCTAGCATTATTGGACATTTCTTTAATTCCGTTCTACAATACTTTATCCGTTTTTCATTTTGTCGGCTAGTAAAACTTGTATTTTTTTTTAAAAAAAATCTATATCAATTGTTTGTTAGTTAGTAAGAATAGATATAATACCAATGTATAAGTTTCCTTTAAGGTTTACATTATTTTCAGAATAATCATAAACAATATACTTAATTTTATTTGAAGGAAGAGTCAACATCTTTTTCCTAAACAGCATGAGAATCTGATAATCTGTCATTGGCTCATTGCTAATAAGAAACTGAGGGATTGTTAATAATACAACAGGATAAAGACAAGTGGAGCAGAGACTTTAGTTGTTATGACTTTCAGTTTGCTACCTGTACAATGTAGCAGTTTGAAGTCTGTTTGGAGTCGGCAACAACTAGATTCTAAATGCTAAATTATACGCGGAGTAGTTTATTTGTCATATAATGCCTCCCTTGTTACAGAACAGAGCCTGTCAACAAGTCTGCTGAGAACTCAATTCTGGGATGTGAATGTAATAATTTCAACTCCCACTTCATATGTACAAGTAATTCATGCAAAACTACCAATTAACAGCATCTATTTGCAGATAACTAAGTAACCCCAGAGTCATAATCATAAACGCCCACATTATCAATTTATACATGAAATTTCACTTGTGGAAATATTAAGATTCATATTTACATTTGCAATTGCATGTCCTGAAATTATCGCGTTCAATCATACTGAAAATACCAAAGGTTATCAGGATTTAAAATGTTCTACAAGCTGAAAGTAACCTTGTAATTAGCAGCATCAACGGAGTTTATGTAATTTATTTTGGTTATGTGATTCCTTGTAGTTCAATGCTTTTTGCAACATACACTTCTTATTTGCAGGGGCGAACGCAGAACCAAAGCATGAGGGAAGCCAAAAAAGTTGTTATAAAAAGAGCAAAAAATTATATCATGATTAGTAGCACGTCAAAATAGAAATCTTCTCTTTTTAGGTTATGAAAATCATCCATATATAATCGAATGTACATTGATACTTGTAACTTAAATGGAGAAGATACTTGATTTAATACTTAAAAAGCTTGAGAACTTGATTTTAGTATCGGAAACTAGAAGCTGACACAAGAGAGTTCAACTTTGATATGCGGAGCCGAGAGAATATATACTAATGTCTACTACTATAAAGTTACCGGAGAAAGTAAAGCTACTGGAGAAATGGGGGGATCATGGCCACCCAGGATCTTAGACTTAGACTGCGTCCGCCCCGGGTTTACGCACAACTCATAACATGATGTCTTAATATATCGATTAGTTGATCCAAATCAAGTTATGCATGGTTAATATTTGCTATACCGGCTATCAATTTATTAAAAACAATTAATTAGCAAATCAGATATAGCCCATACAGGGTGTTAGACACTTCGGCGGAAAGCTGCTGATCAAAGATGAGCAAGATGGAAAGTGCTAGACTTTTTTTTAAAAAATTCACAGAATCTTTGATCAAAGATGAGCAAGATGGAAAGTGCTAGACTTTTTTTTAAAAAATTCACAGAATCTTTCCAGCCCTCTTGTATGTATATATATATATTCTCACTGTTTCTGTTTACATAGTCTCACTGTTTTTGTCTTGATAAACATTTTGTTATACATAGTCTTTACTGTTTTTTCTAAACAAATATACTTGGTTGATTTATAAAATCAAAATATATAATTTAGTTTTCAGTAAAAATTTCAAAAATATATTATTTATAAGTTTTAGAAAATTTAGGACCCAATTTTTATACTTAGCGTAAAGTCTAAGACGGGTAAGAAAAATTAAAGCAAATCTTTATTCAAGTGGTCTTATTCAATGGACGGCCCAAATCATGTAAACGCATCAATTTTTATCCTAGTTGTCTTAATTCAGTGGATGACCCAAATCATGTAAACACATCAATTACTTGATCCAACACGTGTATGCATGACATAACTCATCAAATCCAAAAATATAATCATTCAATACAAATTTCACTCAATTTAGTTAGTAATTTCAAATTTTCTATTAACTTAATTATTGAAATATTAAAATTTTGTATCAATTTGATCATAGAAAAGTGATCTCATTGACAACCAGTTTTTAAATTAGTGATTAAATTAAGTCAAATTTCCAATTAGTGACTCAAGTGATACATACAAACATATCAACGAGTCATGTTTTTGATGATTAACCCGGCTAAGATTCGCACCCCGTAAATAAGTTAAAATTATAAATGTGCATGAATTAAAATTCTTTTCTTTTTGTTTGTTGCAATCAACGTTTAGAGACATGGCGCTGCCGCCGTTGCCAGACGATATTATTCGAAGTGAAATACTTATTCGATTGCCGGTAAAATCTGTGAAACGATTCTGCTCTGTTTGTAAGTCATGGAAATCTCTATTCTCCGACCCTGAGTTTATCAAACATCATTTTAGTTGCACCACTCAACACGATAATCTCATAGTTACCAAAGTTGTTAATGAGTTTGATCACTCTGGTAACAAGACAGATGACTACTACTGTGATATATCTGAACTCTCTATACCCAATTTATCAGAAACTAGACTGTTGCATGTCCCTTATTCCAATCATGCATCAGATACATGGTCCGGGATTAAACTGCTTGGTTCGATCAATGGTTTAGTCTGTATGTTTCTTACAAATCTAAATCAGTTTATATTATGGAATCCTGCTACTAGACAAGCCAAGAGAATTACACTACCTCCATCATATGCGGATATTTCCCGTAGTGACTTTATAGGATATTGCTTCGATGGATTGGAAAATGATTTTAAAGTGGTTATGGGTCATAGAAAAAGCTTGGTGCATCTAAGTACTGTGTTTATCTTGTACTTATACTCGTGTAACTCTGGTTCTTGGAGTCGTTTACCTACGTTAACAGTACCTCTGATTAGGCCTATATCTGAGGTACCCTGTACGATTGTAAATGGAGTACCATATTGGAACTATTCTGGGCGCTATGAACAGAAATTACGTGTGATAAAGTTTGATGCTGGGAGTAAAGAGTTGAAGTTGTTGCCTGAACTTGATGTTTCTGTAGCTGGATCCAGCCAACCTGAATACCTTATTGTCAATTGGAGGGAGTGCATCTCGGTGCTGGTGTATGAGCCTCAGTTTTGGGATTGTTTGGGGTGTGTATATATTTTTGATGAGAGATGTGGTAGTTGGAGTAAAATGTTCAATTTTGGACCAATACCTGTTAATGTGCATAAGTTGTTGGGTTGTTTTAAGTATGGTGATGAAATTGTGTATGATGTAATTGGGAAGTATATGTGCTATAACTACAAAACAAATAGAAAGAAAGTTCTTGGCAACTGGATTGGGGAATCAGTGAAATGCTTCAATTACACGCCTAGCCTGATTTTTCTTGAAGGGATGAAGCCGTTGCATCATGTTGATCCTATTCTTGGGAAGTAACTATGGTAGCACTTCTTAATTTGGTTTTGTTTTGAATTTGTCTCCTCTGTTCTCCAGTGAAATATTTAAGATTTACAATTTATCCAAGTTTTACAAGTTCTAAACTATGGCTAATAGTCTAATACTACGTGTACTCATTTTGATGTGTGATTGTGTTGTGTGAATATTGTACCACTTTTTATTCTTATGCATGCAACTGGCATGTTGGCAGGTAGTTGATGGTGAAGGCAAAGGAACAGAGGGTAGACGGGGAAGAAAAGGCATGCAATGGAGAAGTATATACTTGCTATAAACTCAATTTGCAATGTGTAATGAATAATGAATAGTCAGTTATATATGACTTACCTCAGGTAGTTATATAAATGTTTTCTTCCTTTTTTACAATTATGCGTATGGGATTTCTCTTGTGAGAGAACTGATAATAGATGATATGTATTAAGTTCCGCAGTCATATTTACAACTATTATTGCCCGGAATTTATCGTGTTTGATCATGCTTGAAATACCAATGGTTACCAGGTTTTAATATGTTCTACATATATTTAAGGCGGTAACCAGATTCTGAAGAGAAATCTAATCATCCGTCATTGCTAGTGAACTGCATTTAGGTTTTTGTATTGTATTTTGGTTATGTGATAGCTTGCTTCTTGCAACACACACTTCAAACTTGCTAAGCCTATGTGAGAACTCAACACTAGAATATAGTTTTGGAATGTACATATCGTTCATCACAATATATTTACAGATTCTGTGATAAAACAACTGCATATAACTTTAGTAGCCAATCTTTTATTAAAAAGAAAAACTCAAAAAACGGATAACATACTGTCTTGATTTACCGTATTTTGCTGTATGAATAGAAAATTCTGCTATAGATTGTTGGAATTGTACACTTGGGCAAAAGACAAATTGAGAGCAATCATTATTTTAACGGCTTATTGACCTTTTGGACCTTGAAGTAATACCGCTTGTACCCATAAACCCTAAATGTAAGCAGTCGCATCCTTTAACCCCCAAGATATGTACTTTCATACCCTTTAAACCTAAAACCGATATAGTCAACATAACGGTATATATCGGATGGGCAAAACAGTCTTTTCATATTATTTTTGTAACGTTATAAGGGTCAAAGGGTACGAAACCCCTTACTTTGGGGGTTAAAATGTACGACCGCTTTCAACTAAAAATGATTTGACATCAAACCCTTCTCAAGAATTCACTTGAAATACAGAATTACTGGAGATAGAAGATGCTGAAAATTGGTCACTTGAGAGCGGATAAATTCACTTGAAATATAGAACTCCTTTGAACTAATCGAGTTACTTTGACAGCATAAATGTTTGAGTTAGTACAATCATTTCTTTATAGGATTTCATAGAGATAATAGATGGAGATTGGATGGAACAGGTATGGGATGAGTATGTAGAAGAGGAGAACATCGAATACGATGACGTTCTTTTTTAATTAAAATTGCAATTTCTGTTTCTACTTTACTCCGATTCTTTTTCTTTCCCTCAAGTAATAAATTCATCCCAATATACCTGTCTCTCCAGACAGCTAGCCCACGCAAAAATGTTTGCTACAATGAAACATGGGTCAATAAATATGTGCAGATCTAAATTTAAGCTTAAGTATGTATTCATGTTCGTGAATACTGAAGAGAAAGAACATTACAACTTTTAATCCGAAAACATTTCAACCAGCACTATGCCACCATACAGCATGTGCTCCTTTATTAAACTTAGTTTTGTTTGCCATTTATTCACGGTTCCAGGCATACATACAGAGCAAGCAAGTTCATTACATGTCATTTCTTAAGCGTTAAGAGCAGACTCTTATTCTTCTACCAGCCCGACGAAACCTGTAAAAAGAAAACTACAGAGATTAAAATTTCCAAAGAAGTGGGCTAGTTATTATTCACGTGAATGAAGCAACAGACTAAAAAACTTATATTCTAATGCTTATCACAGGCAATTCTGTCACCAGCGTTACCAGTGCTTTTGCTTAGCTTATGCTCACCTGAACATATAATTACAGAAATTTAAAGTATTTATATTTAACTAAAAATAATGGAAATTAAGAACACTGCTTTGATATTAGTTCCTTTCTTCTTTCAGGGCTAAGTTCTCCCATCAACACACATCGACCTTTCACAGAACTCCAAAAATCAAACTCAGCAACATATAACCAGGAGGCATGAGATCCTTTTTTACTAAAATTCGTGACATTTCACTGTTGTCTTATATATGATCTTTTCATTCGAACTCTCATTTAACATAACTAAAAAATCTTATATGCGATCCAACATGATGAAATAGAAAAGTTTATGGTGAGTAAAGATTTGGGCAACACTTCTCCTTAAGATTTCTTAAAAAACAAATGATTTGATCCAAGAAATATTTCTTACAGATATTTGTTACTATTCTTGAGAAGTGTTGATGTCAAATCATTTTCAGCTAAAAGCGGTCGTACCTGTCGTACCTTTTAACCCCCAAAGTAAGGGGTTTCATACCCTTTGACCCTTAACGTTACCAATATCATATGAAAAAACTGTTTTGCCCATCCAATATATACCGTTATGTTGACTATATCGGTTTTAGATTTAAATGGTATGGAAGTGCATACCTTGGGGGTTAAAGGGTACGACCGCTTACATTTGGGATTTATGGGTACACGCGGTATTACTTTAAGGCCAGAAGGTCAATAAGCCTATTTTAACCGGTCCAAATGTGTAATAAAGCTGGACTGCCCAAGCTTATAAATCATCATCTATCTGATCCAAACCAAAGGCTACGCATGCATGGCTAAAATTTGCTAAACTAGCTATCATCAGTTTATAAAAAATCAGTTGATATAGAGAATGAAAAGACTTGATCAGAGTATAGTTGTACAAGTGTTGCATGTGTATAGTTTTCTTATCTTCTTATCCTCCTCCCTTCTTCCCACTTCAGTCTTCACTAGCATTTCACTCTCACTCTTTTCCTTCTACTAAATCCCCACATATTAAATAAATCTAATTTGCGTAACTAATTACCTTGTTTACAATCTCATATTAAAATTATGGATGTTGCTGTGAGTGCAGCAGTTTATCGTCCGTTCTCCAAGTCCAATACCCTTTCATATAGTCCCACCTAAAAGTTTGTGCTTTACTAAGGTATGTAAATTTCATTGTGTGTGTTTATATATTATTTCTATAAATTATGAATTGTTAAATTATTATAGGGGATTTGGATATTCAGGTTCCTTTTGTCTATATAAATGTTAGTAATAATATTGGAAGAGTTATATCAACTAGGAGTTTTGCTCGCCTTGCTAGGCGTTTATATTTCATAATTTTTTTTTGATTTTTTTTAAAATTTACGTTCGTATGTTTTTCATTATTAAATTGTTAAGGTAAGATGTTTGTAGTACGTGTCTACATTGTTCATTTTTTGTGTATATCCTTAATACTCCCTCCGTCTCTTTTTGTGTATATGTTTATATGATGGAAAATAATTTAAAATTTTATATCACTAAACTACATTTAATCTATTTTAATATGTAATTTTCAGTATTTTGAGATAATGAATGGAAGAATTTTAATTGTTGGTCACAAGTTGGTGAATTGTAACACTCAAAAGAAAAATGTGTATAACAAATGTAATATTTTGTACATTTTTTGAAACTGTTAAGTCATAAATAAAATTTAATTTATTTGTAACTCTCAACTACTGTCATAAATGAATTTCAATTTTCTTAATGTTCATCAGGTTTATAGTTATTTCTTTGCTGTCACGTGTAATTATAATTTAGATGTGACTCTTATTATTTAGGTGTAACTTTCAAGTACGGTCCAATTATTTTACTGAGGAGCGTGCATTGTTCTGCTAGTCTTTCTAATTTCTGAGTAAGCTTTTAGTCCTAGGTTTTTTTTTTCAATTTGAAAGTCGTTTGTTGTCGTGTTGGTGTATAGGTAATATATTTGTTATGCAAGTTATTTGCTTTACATATTTTAATTTGGATTCTGTATATGTTTTGTCTTTATTCATATTTGATAGGTTATTAGTATGGATCTGAAAGGCAAACAGATAAGTTTCATATGCTTACAGTCGGTGTTTGATTATGAATTAGGGAGTTTGGTAATTTAGTTTATGTTGTTTGTGTTTGAATTGATTGTTATTGTTATTCATTGTTTTGAAAGATTTTGTTTTTACCCTGCAGAAACTTCCATTAGTCTTTTATTCTGAATTTGGCCGTCATTTACCTGGTAAAATCAAATTGCTTGTAAAGAGAGGACGCATCTGGGAGGGTAAATATGATCGTGGTTCATACTATATTCGTTGTTTGGAAGATATGATGCAATTTTATGGTTTAAAACCCTATTATATGATTGTAGCATACTATGTTGATGTTGGTACTTTCAATCTTGAGTTTTATTCTAATTATGGTATTGAGATGAAGTATCCAATTGATGAAGTCGATTCTGTTGGAAAAATTGTCTGTACCGATGTTAAAGAAGATAGACTGCATTGTTCTTTTCTTTACAATGGATTTTTCAATTTTTATCCACTTTGCAGTGTTGGTGTGGAGATGAGACATTTTTCGGTTGGTTCTTTGATTCAGGTGTAGTGAATTGTTTTGGTATACATTGTAAAGATTTATAAAATGATTGATATGTATTTGATTGAAGTTTGTTTTGTATGCAAGTTCTGTCTCCATATGCTTGTTATGAAATGGGTTTGAATGAATATGTTAAATGTTTTTTTTTTTTTGGTTTTGAAGAACATCAATGGAAGATAAAACTTCAATGGGTAGACGGTGAAGTGTTATTCTCTAAGAACTGGCTAAAGTTTTTGGCAGCAGCAAAAATTGATCATGGCGATGTTATATCAATTTACAAAACTGATACTGCATTCAGTTATAAAATTTCTATTTTCGATAGGATTATAGTTTCTGATGAGTCTCTTGGTGGAGGTATTAAATAGTTTTTGTAAATTTGGTTATATTGTGAAATCAATGGAAGATAAAACTTCAATGGATAGACGGTGAAGTGTTATTCTCTAAGAACTGGCTAAAGTTTTTGGCAGCAGCAAAAATTGATCATGACGATGTTCTATCAATTTACAAAACTGATACTGCATTCAGTTATAAAATTTCTGTTTTCGATAGGATTGTAGTTTCTAATGAGTCTCTTGGTGGAGGTATTAAATAGTTTTTGTAAATTTGGTTATATTGTGAAAGTTATAAATACGTGTATGACATTTGGTTTTGTATTTTTGTGATAGATGTTCCTGCTCTTGCATGCTACGGGAATTTCTTCAAAATAATGAATCTGGATTCTTTGGAAACAACTGAACTGGTAACATATATTCTATTTGATTAATTGTATTTTCGTGTATAGGTTTTGAATATCATCCTTTGTTTTTGCCAGGTGTTGCCAAGAGTGTTTACAAATAATTATGGTCACACACTGACTGATACTTTACAAATAGAACTTGGTGCTGGTTACTGAACAAAACTATATTACTGTAGTTTAACAAAAAAGATATACGGTCTTGATCGTTTTATTAAGAAATGTCATATTCATGATGAATATGTATTTGTTTTCAACTATTTGGGACAGTCAAAGTTTGCTCTGTCTGTGTATGATTCACAATGCATGAATCATTTATGTGATGAAGAGGGTAATGTGCGTATCAAGGATTTTATTTATCCGCTGGATGATACAGAAATTGTTGTTGTCTCTGATGGTGAGGAAAATGTCCAAGGTATCATATATGTTATTTATTGTTAATAATGTATTCATGTAATTGCTTTATATTTTTTGTTCATTAATTGTAAGAGGTGTTATTCAGAGATGAATGTAATGGAGGTGATGGAGTTGAATTATGGTTCTGAAATATCCGAAGAAGGTATTGATACCTTGTCATTGTAGCATTTTTTTTATTACGTAATTCAATTTGTTTTGACATGGAAGTTAAATTATAGGCAATGAAGATGTCGGTGTGAATAATTGGATGGAATTTAATGTGATTCTCCGCAAGTCCCATGTTGACCAGCAAGGCCATGGAGTGGTAATTTAGCGATACATTTCAAATTTTCCTCTATTTGACTTATTATTTTTGTAAGTATGTATAGTACTTAATGTTAACATGGATAAATGTTTTATGTTTTCAGTATATTCCTAGATTCATGTCGCCTATTTACAAAAATGGGTTAAGTGCACAACGGTAACACTGTGTGTTCATGGTAATTTATGGAATGTGGACATTTTGCGTAATAAGAATGTATGTCGATTTGCCAAAGGATGGGATAGATTTACAAAGGATAACATCTTAATTGAAGGTCAAGAGTTATCATTTCGTTTTACTGGAAACTTAAACTTTCATGTAAGGATTTAGTGGTGATGATATTTCATTTAAACTTTGACGTGAACATTTCGCTATTTTCTCGATTTTTATGTTTGAATTGAAACGTTTGTTTTAGTGTGTTTCCTGGATAATTTATTTGTTTTCAGACATATGTGATGTACAAAATCTCAATGTTCAGTTGGCGAAAGTTTATTTTTTGTGACTGTGTAATGATATTATAAATGGATAATGTGATTGTGTAATGAAGTTTTGTGTCTGCTGTATTATTACGTACCAGTGAAGCGTATAAAATTATAGGTAAGAAAGTCTAGTATAGTGCAAACATCTAGTAGAGCATATACAAAAGTTGTGAATACATCATAGTTTAGAGCAAGAGATTGCAGAATATTACAAACTGAGAACTGTTTGAAAGATGCAAAAGATTTGATCTGGTAGATAAGTTGCAAATTTGCAGACGTTTCATTAGCGTCCTTGTGAGGAATGTGTAATTTTGCTATTGCCGTCCTCGTTCCAAATATTAGTAAGGATGAAAGACTTGCTTTCTTTGTCAAATTCAGAATCTTGCACTAATATTTGAACCTTAAATTCTCTTCCTTCCAAAGTTGTGAGACAATTGGGGAAATTTGTAATCTCATCTGCTTGCTGTTATATTTTTGATAAGAATGTTAATTTCTCGTTTATGATGATAAGAATGTTAATGTTTAGTGTAAATCAATAATCTTTACAAACCTCTAACTCAAATTATGTCACATCTCTTCCTATCATCTTGCAGACAACAGTGTGTGGTATCTGAATTCGAATTTCTCCAGTTTTATCCATTCCAACTGCAATGATTTGAAATCTATTGATTAAACAGTTAGAGTTATCAGTATTACAGTGAGATTGGTTATAAAAATTGTAATATGATATTGGATGATGTAGAAATGATGTGAGACATACCTTTTAGCTGGGAAGTTTATAATCCTCTTGCATCGATGACAATGGTATCTGCCATACTCATTAGGGATTTCTTTGTTGCATGATGTGCATTGAATCATATACCATTTGTTACTTGTTTTGATGCATTTTATCTTTAGAATACATTTGAATTGAGTCTACAAAGAAACTATCCAGTGGCCAATTGAAATGTGTTATACATTTTGGAATAAATGTCTCAAATTTACATAATGGAAGTGACAAACCTCTTCTGATGTGTAACTGCCATTCTTAATTTGAATAATTGTGTGTAAGCTCTCTTGCATTCTGTAAAAAAATTATAAAGTATGAGTAAAATATTTATAGCAATAGGTGTGTGTAAGTACAAATTTTATTCTATGTTACATATGACGTAAGCTCATCACAGCTTCATGGTTATAATTTAGATAGAACACTGTTGCAGGAACGTTTGATATATTGACTTTTTCTGGTTTTAAAGAAAATGATCAATACTTTGTTAATATCAAAACTAAGCTGTTTATTATAACATATGGATATTGTGTTGATTAAGTAATACCTTTGAGCATTGAAACTTTGGCACTGACAATAGTAATTATTATTGGCTCCTGATTTTCTTCTGTAAGATTCTTTTCAAGTAGTGTAGCTAAATTACCATTGAAGGTACCATTGACGACAGATCTAGTTTAAAACAAAAATGAATTTGTTAGTAGAGAAGTTTCACATAATGTTTTGAAGAATGAAGTTGTTAGTTTCATACATTTGGTCTCTAAGTTGAAATCTTACAGTATTCTCAGTATAATCGAAATTCTTCTCTTCAATGTTTAACAGTCCAATAAGATCTAAGACGTAAGTGTATTAGATAAGTGTTTTTTTTGAAACGAATCAATTAGGTCAGTGGATATGTATTTGTACTTACCAGTTAAGAAAATATCAAAATGTGCCAAGTTTGTAGTCTGGTGAAGATCGTACAAATAAAAAGCATTTTGCTTAATTGATTCTCCAACATCAGAATATTGTTCAATTTCAGTATTTCTAGTCAAGAGGATAAACTTGTCATAGTTGATGCATTTGTAGACTTCATCGCTTTTGTAATGTTCAACAACAAATGTGGACAGAATGTAGACCTCTCCTAAGCAGAATCTTGTTTCCACATTGCTAGCAATGGAATCTGGGACAACAACTTGCATTCTCTTATCCTGAAAGTAATGTCGAGCATCTTACAATCAGTTGAAATAGGCATAACAAAGAATTTAGGTAAGGTATACTCTTCTGAACATATGAATTAAAAAAGTTAAATCTTTGTAAATGTAATTACCGTATGATCAAGTAATAAAAGATTGAAACCTTTCACTTGGTTCTCTGGATGATTGGATCCTCTCCACAACCTAACAACTCTAACTTTGACTTTGTAGTTTGTTGAAGAAGAATTGAGCTATGTCAATGAATAAAATTCTTGATCCATTTTTCTATTGTTGGTTAATTTGTGTAATAGTATTAGTTTGGTTATGTTGTATATAAGGTCTGTCTGATAGATTGATTATACACCTTTTGTAGGTAAAAGTAATTATGTTTCCCCAATTGTACAGTAATGTAAGTGAACCGATTGCTTACGTTTTCATTAAGTTATGTGGATTTCTGTTAATATGAAATTATATTTTTTTCAATGGTATATCAATATCATGATGGTAAGAGATTGATGTCACAGTGCGTAATCAGATGTTTATGTGTTGTAGTCATTATTTTCCTCCTGTATATGTAATGAGTGAAGATAAATCTGAAGTTTTCTATATTTCTAATGCTTTGTTTGTATGGTAGAACCAAAGCTATAGATTCAGTTTCTTTTATTAGTATTTATCGGCTTCGCTTTCGGTGACAAATCGACTTTTAGTTTAACAATATGTTAATTTGTAATTGTTATTGTGAAGATAAAATTTTATAATTATAAAAGTTTCTTGGTGTCGCCTCGAGTGTGAATTATACAATTCTCAACGTAAAGAATTTTTTTTTATAACAAATAAGATATAAAATTGTAATTTTCAATGTTTCTTTGGTTCGATTTTAGAGACTTATCTACCTATAATTTGACAATAACTTAATTTTTAAAAATTTATGTTATAATTAAGATTTAATTTAATTATGAAGATTTGTCAGCGTACAACAACTTTTAATTTAACATTAGTTTTGATTTTGTAATAGTTTTTATTTAATTAAGATATAATTTAAGGTTTCTCAGTCCCGCATTTGTCTACACTTTGACTTTTAATTAAACAATATGTCAATTTGTAATGCTATTATAACTATAATTTGATATGGTTTGTCGATATCGCCTTAGGAAACTTCTCAACCGTCTTACATTTTTAATAATTTTATTATAATTGAGATTTAAATTTTGTTAGGAAGATTTCTCGGCGTTGCCTTGGAACAACTACTTGACTTTAGTTTAACGATGTTGTAATTGTTAATAATTTTTAAAATAATGAAGATATAAATTTATAATTATAAAGGTTTCTCGACGTGTTCCCGACTTTTAAATATATTAACATTTGTGTAAAATATTTTTTTATTACAATTAAGATTTGAAATTTTATTTTTCAATACTTCTTTTCGTCACCTTCGGTGGCTTGTTTACTTTTAATTTAACGACGACTAAATTTCTTTTAATTTTCACTATATTTTAAAGATTTTTTTGTATGAAGCCTCTGTTTTAATGACACATTTTTTTAGTGTCTACTTTTCTTAGCATCTCTTTCAATGACACATTTTACTTTGATAATATCTCATTTTATAATAGTGTAACAATATTGAGGTTGTAGAAATCAATATTAACTGCATGGAATAAATTTGTTCGTAACTAAGTTAAACATGCAGATTTAGAATCTTCCTGTTCTACCAAGGAGGTAAATACTCAGTTTGACAGTGATAGATTTTGCATCCATTAATATTATATGACTGAATATATTGTCGAAATAAGTCTGATAACATTAAGAACAAATTTACAAAGTACTTAGAAAAGCTAAATTGCTGCAACAGTGAAAGTATCTTGGCCTCACTTGGTATTTGTGTGATAACAGCACGTTCAAAGTTGATCATGCCTGTATCATATTCCATTAACTTCCCAAAACCTGTAAGGCGAAGTACAATATATGTCCTTAGTTATGAAGCATTTGTAAAAGAATAAAACTGTTTTGTGTTACCCGCGTCTGATAGTATCAACTCTCTCACAATCTGGGTTTACGTAGAATGCTGTTGCTTGAACATTACTTAGTGTAGTAATTCCTGTGTAGTTGTTCCTTTTCAAACTGGCATATTCTATGACTATTACAGGTGGGAGAGTGATGGCCTGGGTCAAAGCATTGTAGAATGACTGGCCAAAGTTATCCCATAAACGAACAATGACTTTGTTTCTGTCATTGACATTTGCAACAGTTAAAGTATCTCGGGCTCACTTATAATAAAATCATAGAGACATCATGTAGTGATTATATCTTACTCACATTTGATCAGTAATCTTGAATTTCACATACGTCATTCCTTCCATATTCCATGTTGTGACGTTACGTTGGGCCTTAACTGACTCAACCATTCCAATAACATCTATCATATGGTAAGAAGTATTAAACGTTATTATCAAAATTGTTCATACTGCAAAATTTTAGCATCAGAACTTAAATAAAATTTAAAAGTAGGAGCATTTCTGACCTATAAGCGCAGCATTTCGTTGACCAAGTTGGTGGATATTTTTGAGATTAGCAAAGACAAAGATATTGGGCGGAATCGTCAGGTAGGTATCATCAACTTTTGTAACAACAGAATTATTTGAGAGAATAAGATGATGCTCTGTTTCAAAATATCTATTGCTGCCAGTATATTCTTCAACTTCAAACTGTTCAATGTCATACATATTACCTTCATACAACACGTCGTCAAACATTTTCATACTGGTAGACTCTACCCAGCAGTGACTATGGTTGTGCTGTTTTTTTAGATAAAAGTGAAACAATTTAATATCAGTAGAGTAAAGATAAGTAGTGTGAAGAGTAAGAAACATGTGCAATAGACTTACGTATCGATCTACGAAGATGAAGTTTAGGCCCAAGATTTCATTAGTAGTCGGATGTAATTGTTGCCATTTCCTTGAAACTTTGATTTGTATCCTGCAATTGTTTCGTGAAATCTCAGACAGTTCGTCTAAACTGTAGTTTTCTATGGAGGAGTATTGTTTGGCCTTTTGTGTTGGAGGAGTAATTTGAATTGTCTGAAATGGAGTAAAGACAACAATATTTCACCTTTTAGCATGAAAATTGGACAATATCTTTTGTTTAACATTTTTTTTTTAAATTTTGTTTTTCTGTATAGCTAATGTTGTTGTAGTCAATTTTGTTCTTATTGTTTTTAATTTAAAGAGTAGTTAAATATTCAGTTTCCAATATCTTATTGCTGTAATTTATTGCTATAGCCTTTAAATAATTTTAAATTATAATTATTAGAAAGATAATTTTATGCAATAATTAACATTTAGTTATCAAAGTTCTGTATTAAGTGTTTCCAATATCGTTGATAGAAATGAATAGTAATAAAAAGAAGTCATTGTACCTGCATGACTGAGCTATGTAAGAGGCGAAACCATTCATACTATTTCAAGCAATGTTTACGAAGTACAGTATTAGCTGTTTGTGGTTAAGTTGCATTGTATGTCTTGGTTACTATATATGGGGAGTACAAAACTTTATGTCATTTTCAATCAAAGTTCTGTGACCATAATTATGAATTCATGTGCTTTTAGGAGCAGCTCAACAACCCACAGAGTTCTTTTATTATTTTGAATGAGTACATAACTGACGTTGCGTAAATATTCTAAAGTCTTCTATCAGAGACTTTGAAATTTATTCATCATTCAGTTACGTGTACTATTGTTCATATGTACTCCCTCCGTCGTTCATTTATCTATATTTACTATTTACACGCATTTCGAGGTTGTTAATGTAGTTCCGTAATTTTTGTTAATTTTTTTTCTGAGTAAAAGTTTAAACATTAAAATTTATTCAGGCAACAAATATTTTTTTAAAAAATATGGAACTATTTGGTCCTGTGCTACCAATGTATTACCAATGTAATAAGGACCATTAGATGTTGAATTAAATAAATTACAGCCCTTGGATGAAAAATAAAGGAATATTTTATTTTCATTATCTAAACTAAAACTAAATAGGTTTTCTAAATTTAATAAATTCAATAGAGTACTTAATACAAAATTTGTAACTATTTTTTATTTTAAGATTTGAGAAAATTCTATGTAAATTATACTTTTTAAATCATCACTGAATTAAAGAATATTTCGTGAGGTTCGTGTCAGTTGTAAAATCGTCAAAATCTGATTTAAAGAACTCAAAGATATAATTAAAATAAATCAAATGAACCCGATAATTTTTTTTGATTCGATTCAATGTACAAACATATTTAAATTTATTATGTATAACTTCAAAATTTTATGAGTAACATATTTAATATATAATACTCATAATGTATTATTGAACTATCAATGATAAATTAATATATAATATTTATATTAGTAGAGTTAAGTGCGTTATACAAAGTCTAATATTTTATTTATTATTTTCGATTATATTAACAAACATTTGATCAAGAGTTTCGGCAGAGTTTTGAGACTAATCTCGCAAGAAAGTACGTTTAATGCATGAAGTTTTGATAAAGGCGGAAAACATTCTTAATCATGTATTGATTTATTATTTAATACTATGTTCTTATCTAAACTATCGATCTCGACATTATTCTTTTATATAGTTCGTGTTCCTACAATTTGAACAAAATATTACAATGTTCTAAATTTTTAAATATATTGTTATAATTATAAAAAATTTACACAAATAAAGAAACCGTACAACCCGTGCATTCCACGGGCAATAAGCTAGTAACAAAAATAAAAGTACCATAATATTGAAAAGATTTGGATCATTGAATAGTAGTTATCCAAATTTGGACTAGTACTATTTGGTGATCTAAATTTGGATAACTTTTTAGTCCACGGTTGGGGTGGTTTGGGGCAAAATTGCCCCAATTTTGGAATTTTGGATCATAGTTGGAGATGCTCTTAGGGTAACTCCAACTGTGATCCAAAAATCCAAATTTGGGGCAGTTTTGCCTCAAACCACTCCAACCGTGGACAAAAAAGTGATCCAAATTTGGATCAGTGAATAGTACTGAAAAAAATTTGGATGAGTACTATTCACTGTTCCAAATTTTTTAATATTATAATATTGTTACTTTCTATTATTTGATGATTTTGTTAATGCTTTTAAAGGTAAATTAATTAAGATTAGAATATAATTAAAACGATGATTAATTATAATATAAAATTTCAGAATACATAAAATTATTATAATATATAAGATATGGACGTGATTCTGATGAGAACAATTTTGTATGAGATCAGTGAGAACAATTGTTCAAAATACCTTATTTTCAATGTTTTTTACTTTTAAAAGTGTTCTCAATAGAGTTTGACCCATATAAATTATTATATAAATCAAATATGCAAAGACTAAAAATGAAGTATTTACTTACTTTTTCGTTATACTAATTTCTCTTAAGTTTTCTTAGGCTGATACACGTTATAATAAATTTATATATCTTTCTTGATACTATATATATAAATATCATTTATCGAATCAAACAATTTGAATTTTAAATTTGAATTTAAATTTGAATCACTTTTGAAGTTGAAAGTGTTTGGTTTTAAATTTGTATTTTGATTAAAATATGTTAAATATATATCTAACATGTTTTTAGATATTTGATTTTAATTTTGGTTTTCACCGCTTGTGAGATTTTTTTGAATTTAGTTTTTAATATTTTCAAAAATGAATTTTGAATTCAAAAATCTCTTATTCAATTAAAAATAAGTTTCAATTTTCTTTTTCAAAAAATAAGATCTTAAAAAGAAAGTTTTAATCTTTTAAAATCTCTTATCCAATTTATAAAAATGTTTCGATTGTATTTCCTTAAAAAGTAAGACTTAAAGAATGGATGTTTTAAATTCGAAATTCGATTTATATTTGAATTTATTAACATATTTTTGGACACTTATCTTTTATAATTATTACCATATCTAGAAGTTAGGACATGAATAGAAGAAAATTTTGATTTTTAATATTTAAATTAGAGGAGTTTTAGAAAAAAAGATAAATATAATTCGAGCGATTCTAGAGCTCCTGTGAGTTTTCCTTTATATATATAAAGACTATTCGACCAAGCCGCTCTTCGCTGCGGCCTTATAAAATATTTCTTAAATCTTCAAATATAAGTTATTTGAAAAAATTTGAGAAACAAATATTTATAACATTATATAAATTAATGAACAAAATAAGTTTTATATAATTTGAATATGTAGAGAAAATAAATTAATTATTTAGAATTTGAAATATATATATATATATATATATATATATATATA
>PHNY01206755.1:10368-21608 GCA_003724115.2 Anethum foeniculum | reverse complement strand
AAGGATAATATGTTTTAGTTAAAAAAATGTAATTGGATAGTTATTAGTAATTTTAATATTTTATTAAATAGAATTGTCGGTAATATTTTTGGAAAAAGAGGTGTTTTAGTTGGGGAAAATAGAAACGATAATCTGTTTTATTTAAAAAGGGTAATTGATTTATATACTAATTAAGTAAAGGCAATTAAGTAATAATATTGAAATTTTTAAGTAAGGGTAATTAAGTAATTTCAGCAAAAACCGTACCGACTGACCGACCGACTACCAAACTTTTAATGTTTCGTCTATTATAATATATAATAGATATAAGTATAGATTCATTTGAATTGATAAATTTATTTATTTATTTTTCTACACAAACACAACTTGCACCAGATACATCAAAACGTGTAAAACATTAGTATTTCTGAAGCCTAACATAATTAAAAGTTTTTTTTAAAAAAAAAAAAAAAAACAGTAGATCCCGTGACAGCAAAATTCCAACAAAACAGCATTGCCCTTTTAGCAAATTTAATAATAAAACTTTAAAAACAAGAAAAGAATAATTTGAAAAACCATCTCTATCATAAAAACATGTGTATTTCAAGAAAATCCTAGTTACAGAGGATGACGTGGCAGTAAGTGCAATAAAGAAGGGGTCCATTCATAAAGGAACAAGGAGAGAAACTGGAACAGAGAAGAGAGGTGCGCACGTTAAGAATCATCCTTTCCCCATTACATCTTCTATACATACACAATCTGTATCTATATTTGCCCTTTTCTTCCTTCATTTCTCTGTTCTTTATTTTTGTAATTTTGATTCTTCATTTCTTGTCAAAACCCTTCCAATTTAGAAGACCTCCTTCTTAATATTCTACAATTTTAATATTTTTCTCTGGGGTTTGGGGGTACTAAATTGGAAGCTTATTTATCTTGGTTTTTTTTTTGTTGAATGTTGGTGAAATTTTTTATTAACATTGCTTAAATTATATAATTTTATTTGAAAACTAGAATCTTTATTACCCATTTTTGATTTTTGAAAGCTTTAGTGAAACTAGGGTTGTTTGATTGGTTAATTTGCAAGAAAGGTGGATTCTTGAGCTGGTTTAGAGCTAAAGATTGCATTTTTACCACATTGGTCAAAAGATATTTGAGGGGTTTGTGAAACTAGGGTTGTTTGGTTGATTAATTTGCAAGAAAGGTTGTTTCTTGAGCTGGTTTAGAGCTAAAGATTGCATTTTTACAACATTGGAGAAGAGATATTTGAGGGTTTTTTTTTGAGAAGAGTGTCTATGAGCTGGAAATTTGGGCTGTGAAGGTGTTTGTGTGTAGTGATAATGGGGTAGGTTTTCGAGAATTGAGGCTCTGGAGCTAGATTACTTAGGTATAGGTGGACTTTTGGACTGATGTGTTTTATGGGTTATAAACAGAATTGGTCTTTTTCAAATGGGTTTGGGATGTACAACTGTGTTTTGGAAAATCTTGCAACTTGAATGGCTGATTTGCAGAAAAATAGTACTGTCGACCGGGATATTGATCAGGTGATTCTCTACATTTTCTTTCGTTTTCAGATGTTTTACATAGGACATATATTAATGTGTTTAGAAGAGATTTGAAGTTTTGACTTTGATATGGTAACTTTCGGATTACTTTCAACAAGTTCATATAAAATTATTCTCTTTTTGAAATAATTGAGCTTGAAAGAGTCATTCCGAATTCGTAGATTCAAAGGATGACTCTTTAAACTTTGTAATTTAAATTATCCTCATTACATTTGTTGGTGATATAGCCATGCAATTGCTAATCGAATCTATTATTGTATTGAAATTTTCGTGAAGCA
Source organism: Anethum foeniculum (assembly GCA_003724115.2). NCBI lineage: Eukaryota > Viridiplantae > Streptophyta > Magnoliopsida > Apiales > Apiaceae > Anethum > Anethum foeniculum. Next base: position 19,789 of record PHNY01206755.1, on the reverse strand, counting down.
TATTAATATCATGCAAAATCCAGAGCACAAATTTGTTTTTCTTGGTAAAGCAAAGAAGAGTATACTTGGTTGTTTCATTATTCACTTTCCATTACTAATACTATGAGAGACAGGTGATGAAGATTGATATACTATACTCTTACATATTTTGTTTACAATTTGTTGCTTCCGACTACATTGCATCTTCCTTGGTGATGTTAATTAAAAATTATAAAAAATATAACAAATATTGTTTTTAATACTATTTTCTTTTGTAAGAAGCATAGGTTCGTTCTACTTCTTTGCTTTTAGAGTCTTGTAGTGAAAAGGCAAGCTTGATATTAATATTTTCTTATTACCCGTTTTTTTCATAAAATACAGGCTTTTACAGCACTCAAAAGAGGGGCAAGTTTGCTGAAATATGGGCGCAGAGGAAAACCGAAGTTTTGCCCATTTCGACTTTCTTCTGTAAGTTGTGTGGCATGTATTAGATATACCCTAGCTTCAATAAAATAAATCCCCTGATTTCATGTATGTACTTCTAAACAAGTAGTTGTATAGCTGGTAATTATTTTAGGATGACATGTCTGCCAAATATGAAGTCCATCTGGTGCAAATTCTTTTGTATTCAAGTATGAGTGGATAACCGTATCACATAGTTGTGCTTACAGTCAGTCAATTCCGTTGTGCTTTCTGATCACGATGGCAAGATAGTTTCGTTGTTGTATATTCCAAAATCAATTTTCTGTTTATGGGTCAGTAGTTAAATCGTAGGGTCAACATTAACTATATTTTGTTCCACCCATCATTGGTACAATTAATTCCTTTAATGATTATATCATTCAAAAGCATAGGCAAGCTATGTACCTTAAAACAGTCCACTAACTTCAGTTATGTACCTTGACCATGATCACTCTAATTTGGTCTCCTATTCTTCGTTTGATTTCCAAGTATATATATTGACTCAAGAACCTTATTGGGTAACACATATTACTCGACCGAGTCTGAGATACCCATCATACTATTCTCAGTCCGAGTATCCTAATTATGATTAAGTGATCATCTTATCAGTATCAGTGGTGATGCTTTGTGTTGTGTCATTATGCGAACTCTGACTAGAAAAAAAATCGGTGCTTGACTTCGTGATCCTAAAAAACAGAATTTAATAAAAGGCCTTTTGGTGTAGCGGCATCTCCCTTGATTCCTTTATGGGAAGGTCAAGAGTTCAACTATTTTTGACGGCAAAATGGGTGTGTGAGTGTGTAATTAGCTAAAAAAAGAAGGGAACAAAACATATGTAAAATTTTCAGTTACTACCGGCAGGACCATATAATCATTTTCTTAGAAAAGACCTAAAGTTCCAATCACATTATGGTTCTTTGAAAAAGACATTTTCTTTTCTTATATATGCTGTAATTTCTAAGATTTTTCTTTTTGCCACTTCACTGCAGGACGAGTCCAAACTAATCTGGTATGATGACAGAGAAGAAAAACAGCTTGAGCTTCGCCATGTATCAAAGATTATACCTGGACAGCGCACTGTGAGTTTGCTATTACAGCACTACTTATCCTATGCTTGTGCAATTAGTTCATGGAAACCAATAGAAGCTTCCACTCATCACGTCTTTGTTTGTCTTTTTTGCTACTTGTACCATGTTTTTGGTGTTGCTTTTTAGTTTGACCAATGATATGAACTTTTCCTGAAACATATTCTTGTACAATATGTTCTTGTTATTCTTTTTGTTCAGGCAATATTCCAGCGGTATCCTCGGCCAGAGAAAGAATATCAGTCATTTTCTCTCATTTACAATGATAGATCGTTGGATGTAGTAAGTTTTCCAATATTTTAATGTTTTTGGGGGTTTAACCTTTGATTTCATATAAAGTTAAATAATTCTCCACCTGTTTATGGCCAAGTTAATACACTGAAAATAAATTGGCATGAATAGCATAATAAGCATTACCATGTTAAACTTGAAGATCTACGTTGACCTTCTGACTCTATTGACAGATATGTAAAGATAAGGATGAAGCTGAGGTCTGGTTTGTTGCGCTGAAGGCATTAATTGCTCGTGGTAGCTACCGTAAAGTGAAAAGTGAACTGAGAAGTGAAGCAGGAAGTGAAAGTATAGCATCGGAAAGTCCACATGGACGAAGAGTTTCTCCATCAAGTGCATTTTTTGTAATTGCCAAATCTTTGTCCTTTTTAATATATACGTCTTTCTTTTTTTCTTTTTTTTTTTGTGATTGATATGTTTCCAGTATCTCATTTTTTTTTATTTTTATTTTTTTGCGTGAGCGTATTAGGATCAGGGAGATGGTCAACAAACAGATAGCCGGTTGGGAAAAGCATTTGCTAATATCATTTCATATACTGCAGCCACCAAGAGTTTACCACAGGCTGAATCAGTTAATTATTCTCCCACCTCAGTTCAATCTGGGGGTCAGGACAACCCAAATGGTCGCACTTCTGCATCTGATACAATGCGAGTCAGTTTGTCCAGTGCTGTGAGCTCATCAAGCCAGGGTTCCTGCCATGAAGATATTGATACCCTTGGTGATGTTTACATATGGGGAGAAGGCACTGGTGATGGGGTGGTAGGTGGTGGGGTGCGCATATACGATAAACCATCTAGTTCTATAATAGATGCCCATCTACCTAAAGCACTGGAGTCTACCATGGTACTTGATGCTATTACCATTGCTTGTGGTAGTAGGCATGCTGTTTTAGTCACCAAACAAGGGGAAATATTCAGTTGGGGAGAGGAGTCAGGGGGAAGGCTTGGGCATGGTGTCGAAGCAGATGTTTCCCACCCAAAGCTTATTGAAACTCTTAGTGGCATGAACATAGAGATGGTAGCATGTGGGGAATATCATACATGTGCAGTTACTCTTTCAGGCGATCTATATAGCTGGGGTGATGGTAACTACAACTCGGGTTTACTTGGACATGTTAGTGGTACCACCCATTCAATCCCCAAGAAAGTGAGTGGACTCCTGGAGGGTATTCGTGTATCATTTGTATCTTGTGGAACTTGGCATACAGCTCTTGTAACATCTGCTGGCCAGTTGTATACATTTGGTGATGGAACTTTTGGTGCCTTGGGGCATGGAGACCGTAATAGCATTAGGATTCCAAGAGAAGTGGAAACACTGAGAGAGTACAGGACAATAAGGGTTGCTTGTGGAGTTTGGCACACTGCTGCTGTTGTTGAAGTGGAGAACAAATCTTCTACTTCCCCACTACCTGAAGGTTCAATACCTGGGAAGCTGTTCACCTGGGGGGATGGAGACAAGGGCCAACTTGGTCATTGTGATAAAGCACCTAGACTTGCCCCTGAGCCTGTAGCTGCATTAGTTGATGTAAGCTTCTCCAAAGTAGCATGTGGAAACAATTTAACTGTTGGTGTCACTACCTCAGGGCGATTATATACAATGGGGAGCACTGTCTACGGACAGCTAGGGACTCCTCTTGCTGATGGTAAAACTCCTATTTGTATTGAAGGCAAGATCGCTGACTGTTTTGTAGAAGAAATTGCATGTGGCTCCCATCATGTTGCAGTTTTGACTTCGAAAACCGAGATTTATACCTGGGGCAAGGGTGCAAATGGGCAACTTGGGCATGGAGATTATATTGACCGTCACACACCTACATTAGTTGATTTTTTTAAAGATAAGCAAGTTAAAGGTGTTGTATGTGGTTCCAATTTTACTGCTGCTATATGTGTTCACAAATGGGCATCATGTTCTGACAACTCTTTGTGCACTGGTTGCCGTAATCCATTTAATTTCAGAAGAAAACGTCACAACTGCTATAACTGTGGCCTTGTCTTTTGCAAAGCGTGCAGCATTAAAAAATCCCTGAAAGCTTCACTGGCCCCAAGTTCGAACAAGTCGTATCGTGTCTGTGATGACTGTTATACCAAGATTCAGAAGACCATGGAAATTGGAACTCCTAGGATGATTCCTAAAGTTAAAAGCTGGAATACGCTTCCCAAAAATAGTGAGTTCGGAGAAAAAGAGATTGGAGGTCCGCGAGTTCAAGGACAGATGTCTAAATTATTTTCTCTTAATTCCTTTAACCTAGGCGAAGGGAGAGTTCCCAAAAACTGTATGAATAACGAAACAAGGGACAGTTGTATGACTCAACTTCCTAATGGAAATATTGATATGCAAAGCCTCACTTGCCCAAAAGCACCAGGTTCTCTCTCTGGAGCTTCCAGGAGTTGCATATCACTTTCTGTTCCTAATTCCAGAATTGTTTCCCGAGCTACATCTCCTGTAAAGAGGAAGACAGTTTCACCTCAAATTCCCTCTCCAACAAAATCCCTGCCTCTCTTTACAAGTAAAATGATTCTCAATGATCCTAAGCAGGACAATGAAAGTTTAAGCCAGGAGGTCATATATTTAAAGGAACAGGTAATGTTTGTAGAAGTATCTGTATTTTTAACACCTACTTTCCGGCACTATCTCTGTCTTTATTTAAACATGTCCATGAAACATGATAACATGTTTTCTCTTGTTACATTTTATTAGCCTCTCCACACAAATATGTTTTCTATTAAAACATGTTTTCTCTTCTTACATGTTAGATCTGCCTCTCCACACAAATATGTTTTCTATTAAAACATGTTTTCTCTGCTTCTCCACTTATATATGTTTTCTTTGAAACTTCTAGCATTTAACTCTATTATGCTGTGTTTGGTTGGATGGAATAGTATTGAGAGAATGGAATGAATTTATACTATAATGTAGTTGAATATTTACAATTTCATTCCTTCCTTCACTGCCAATTTAAAGTAGAGCTCAAACCCACCATTTTGAGAATGAATGCTTCATTTCCTTTCCTACTTTTTTTCTTCAGAAACTGCATCCTAGAAAGTTTACACCCTTTAATTTTTCACTCTACCCTCTTACATTCTTTTCGTGTTTAGTTCATTTTGTTTACAATTTTTCATTCCATTGCCTACAATCAAACCAAGCACGATTTGTCTGATAGCATGCCTCTCCCTGCTTTGTGCATTACAATATAAATTTAAGTACAATAGATCATGGAATGTATGTTCTGGTCGGCCCAAATATTTTAATAACTACTTCCTCTGTCCCTCTGAATTGTATATACATAATTTTTTCAATGTTCGACACGCATTTTAAGGTGAATATAAAGTATGCTTCCGTAATTCATTTTTAATTTTTTTTTTGAATTAAACTTCAAGTGTTAAACTTTTATTTAGAAAAAGAAAAAATGTAAAATTATTTGTGAAACTATATTATAAATGAGCATTAAAATGCGTGCCGAGCCCCCGTCCCCCATTGTATACTACTCAGGGGGATGGAGGGAGTATGTTTTTTTGTTGCTAAGCAATAACTATATTTTTTATTCCAAGTTTGCTGATTTTTTTAGACTCTAAATCTACTACAATTCAGTAATTCGGAAGCTGTTTTTATTAGTCCAAACAAGTGATGAACAATCACTTTATCAAAAGAATTGTGTAATGGTTTTCTTTTTCTTTCTTTTTTTCTTGTAAGATAAAGGGAGTTACTAACATTCTGCCATTTAAGATGGCATTCATGCTGAACAGCGCTTTCATTAAATTAATAAGTGGCTGCATAAAATTATTTGCACGAAATATATATAAATGACCCCTCACTAGCCATTCATATCCTATGGTTAAACTGAATTAGCTCAATGAGTAGTTCAAATTTGGTTGTAGGTCGAAGGTCTTTCTAGCAAATCCCAATTTCTTGAAGCTGAACTGGAAAGAAAATCAAGGGAACTGAAGGAGGCAGCTGCATTTGCTGCAGATGAAGCTGAAAAATGCAAAGCTGCAAAGGAAGTAATTAAGTCCCTAACTGCACAGGTTAGTTGTGTTCTATGTTGATATATAGGAGTAGTACTCGGGGTGTGTTCTAAAATGCATACTCTTTTCTGTAAGGAACTATCCATCTTTGTTTTAAGTCAAACAAGAAGACTAACTCGGGAGCCACTTAATGATGCAATCACTTTTTGTGGTCTTTCAGTTGTTGTTTAAAGATGTCTACAGATATATATTCAATAACTCGGGAGCCACTTAATGATGCAATCACTTTTTGTGGTCTTTCAGTTGTTGTTAAAAGATGTCTACAGATATATATTCAAGAAAGCCTGAAAGGACTAAACAAATTTGTTAGAATTTGTAGCAAATTGTATACACAGGGTTAGAGCAACTGAAACCTTAGTTGTTCGTTGTTAATATAGCAAATATGTTGAGTGGAGCCTAATAAACTATACAAAACCTAGGTTTCCTTTTGTATAACTTGGCCGATTTATTTGCTACTATAAAAGTCTAACATGGGGATGTTTGCACTTGAGGTCTTCGGGTGTTTTAGGTGCTGTCTACAATTTTTTATCCATATGTAATACTTCTTCATTCAAGTTGTTTAAACAGAAGTTATAAATAACAGTTTGCATCTTTATGCTCAATGTTCTAATGGTTACAGCTGAAGGAGATGGCTGAAAGAGTGCCAGAGAGACATGCTACCAGCAACAAAGATTCTACTAGTGAAATGTCCAAAGATACGAGTAGCCCGGTCTATGAGAGCATCAAAACAAAACAATCTCCTCCTAAAAGTGAATCAATTGAAAATTCTAATAATTCAAGCTTACCAAATGGATCTAAGGTTCAAACTCAGACAACAGAGTCGGTCGTACAGTATGAACCCGGAGTATATGTAACTCTTTCTTCCTTGCCAGGAGGTGGCAATGAACTCAGACGTGTTCGTTTCAGGTATGAGTCGTCAACTAATGTGTATGGAAGTGGACTTTTAAAGAATTATATAGTAGTTCAATTGCATATCAGTATTACAAATAGTTCAGTGTTTTTTTTGACATCCTTTTAGCTTTTATCTAAAAGCAAAATCATTGTCAGTGGAAAAATTATAGCACCAACTACAAAGCTATCCAGTGTTGTGGCAATATGAATAACTATCCTATGTGACATCTCCTGCATGTTTTCCAAGTTACAAGTGCGACTATTTACATGTAAAGTGAATGTAGAGGTATGTCAAGTTGCATGTATTGGTAGACCGAGCATTTTGCTTAAATTGCCTATCTCTTTTAGCTAAACTAAATTATATACTGAGACATGCTTCAAGCTTCAACTCATACACTGGTATCGATACCAAGAAACCTATTATCTTTTATTAGAGTAACTTTTAAGTTCCTGCAATTAGTGTTTTTGATCCACTTGGTGTCCCCACCATCGATACATTGTTTCTTTTAATGTTCTATCATATAAGTTTTCTGTCAGTTTCCTTACTATTCTTTAATTATCTGTCCTTTTTTTTTTTTTTTTTGAATTTTAAACATCTGGGCAACTATTAACATGATATTGTATCTGTTACATAACTATACTGATGAAACTAGGGTATCGATTATTATCATCAGTTGGTGCATCAGCAATTAATAGGAATCAAATTTGAGAGGTACATATATGATATAGCCAATAGAACACCTGAGCTGGTCCTATAGATTGCCACGAAATAGGCTGTTAACTTGGTGCAAGGAGAATGGAGGCCTATCTAAGAAATATGAAAATATAACTGTGATTATTTAATGACTGCTTCATGCAGCCTATTGGTTCTTAGCACTGACTAAATATTATGGTATATCTCTTCAGTCGGAAACGTTTCACTGAACAACAAGCAGAGAAGTGGTGGGCTGAAAATGGGACACGAGTATGTGAAGAGCACAACATACTTACTACTGACTAACTAGCTTTTGTGCTCCATCAGTTTAACTTAATGGAAGAAAGAGCATTACAGAACCGTCTTCCGTTACTTGATGGAAGAAAGTGCATTACAGAACCGTCTTCCGTGACATCTTCACCTTGCCAAAGTTTGTAAAAATTTTATTGGTCGACAAAGTAGATTTAATATTAGGATAGTAGATCCAGGTGCAAAGATATGTAATATGTATAAAGAGGGGGTAGAAATTAGCTAGTAGAAATGGTTTATGAAATGAAACACAAATTTGAGAGTGAGTGAATATTCTGAATTTTGTCCATGTTTGAGCAGTTGAAGCCTTCTTTCATTATTTGGTTGCCTTCTATTTCTTTTGTAAGAAAGTTAGTGTCAATAGACATACGTTATCAGAAAGAATTGACATACTTCTATAAATTTCGTTTACTTCCCAGTGTGTTGTTAATTTCTTGATTAGACTAGTGAACTAATCCAGAATTCAGTATAATACAATCTGGCAACAGTCTACCTTTAATATGCTAGCAACTTGCCTTATACCCGCAAAGCATACTTTGTAAACTTTATGCCAAAACATGGTGGAAAAATGCTTGCTATTTATGCTATATCTATTATGCAATGAAATGTATACTATTTTCGTAACATGGCAAAACTTTGTTGGAGAACCTCAATTCACCCAAATTACTCGCTAATTTGGAGTGATGTACAGCTGCACTGTGTATTTCTTATGATCAGTCGTCATTGTTACCCAACTCGATGGCACTACATCCAGCTTCCTTCACTACCCGAGATCTATATTCATAGTTCTCCACTATCTTTCCTCCCATCACCTGTGTTGTTTTAAGGCATGGTCCGCTACCTGCAACAGCATAAATACTTGAAAGAATAATAGAATCTGCAGGATGTTCACCATAGTTATCCTCCAGTGCTTTCTTCACACTTTTCCCTAGATCAACATTCCCATAGACTCTGCATGCTGCAAGTAATGCACGCCAGGCAGTGGCATCGCTCTTAATAGGCAAACTCTTGATTAAATTATGTGCTTCCTCCAGCAATCCCGCTCGACCAAAAAGATCAATCATGCATCCATAATGTTCAACCTTCGGTTTTAACCCATAGTCTTGAATCATCATCTTAAAAAAACTTGTCCCTTCAGCAACCAGCCCCCCATGGCTACAAGCGCTTAAAACTGCCAAGAAAGTGACTTCATTATGTCTAAATCCCTCCTCTGCCATCTGATAAAACATCATAATAGCATCTTTTGCCTCCCCATGCATCCCATACCCTAAAATCATAGCAGTCCAAGACTTCACATCCTTGCTCACCATTTTCTTGAAAACATCAACAGCCTCCCCGAGTAACCCACATTTGCAATACATATCCAACAAAGCTGTTCCCAGAACTGCATCTAGTACTAGATGCTGCTGCTCCACATATGCATGGATGCATTTACCTACTGCAAGAGCTCCAGACGTCGCACAAGAAGAAAGTAATCCTGCCAACGTAGACGAATTAGGCCTCACACGTCTAACTTCCATTAGTCGTAATAGAGATAATCCTTCTTCTAGCAGTCCATTCTTAGCATACCCATCCATCAAACAATTCCACAAGACAACATCTTTCACCTCAACTTCATCAAACGCTCTCCGTCCAGAATCCATCTTCCCACTTCTCCCATACATACCAACCAAAGCAGTAACCACAC
>PHNY01206694.1:1835-15968 GCA_003724115.2 Anethum foeniculum | reverse complement strand
GTGGAGAATTAATGGTGCTAATTGAGATCTAAAGACTCAGTTCATTCAATAACTCNNNNGTATAAATGTAAATATGGATAAGAAAGAGAAAAGATGAAGAACCATCAAGAGAGAGTTCGTCGAAGGCGACTATGACAACTGAAGTTAAAATAACATCATTTCGTGTAATCTAGAGCATGCACGTGCATTGCACGGGCTATAGAGCTAGTTTTAATCTAGGTCATTCACTTTCTCTTTAGTTAAAATACAGCTGCTCAGAGCACTCTCATTTAACTTGCACTCTCATTTCACTCAAAGTTTCAAACACAATCACCAGTTATTTCTTCCATTGTGTCTCGCGATTCTCTCTGTACCTCTTTAATTCTTTTCCTAATTCATAATCTTTTCATTTATTTTGTTAAATTTCTAATCTTTAATTTCATTTTGATTTAGATGAATACATTATGATGATAAGATTCTCTTATTGTTTTACCCAACTAGTTTCATTTCGATTTAGATGAATACTTCCTCCGTCCCACCCAATTTTTTACATTGGGGGATGGGGACTCGACACGCATTTTAATGCTCCTGTAAAATATAGTTCCCTAAATTATTTTAAATTTTTTTCCTTTTAAATAAAAATATAATGTTTGAATTTTTATTCAGAAAAAGAAAATTTTAAAAATAAATTATGTAACTATACTTTATAATAGCCTTAAATTGCGTGCCGAGCATGAGAAAAAACCGTAAAGAAATGAGTGGGATGGAGAGAGTACATTATAGTGATAAGATGGTTTTTTTGCTCTTTTCTTGTTAATGTTCTGATATAGTGATGTTAATTAACATTAACATCTAATCTTTTCTATTATTTTGTTAAATTTCTAATCTTTAATTTCATTTTGATATAGATGAATACATTATAGTGATAAGATTCTCTAATTGTTTTACCCAACTAGTTTCATTTCAATTTAGATGAATACTCCCTCCGTCCCACCCAATTTTTTACATTGGGGGACGGGGGCTCGACACACATTTTAATGCTCTTGTAAAGTATAGTTCCCTAAATTATTTTAATTTTTTTCCTTTTAAATAAAAATATAATGTTTGAATTTTTATTCAGAAAAAGAAAATTTTAAAAATAAATTATGTAACTATACTTTATAATAGCCTTAAAATGCGTGCCGAGTATGAGAAAAAAACTGTAAGGAAATGAGTGGGAAGGAGGAAGTACATTATAGTGATAAGATGGTTTTTTTGCTCTTTTGATGTTAATGTTCTGATATAGTGATGTTAATGTTCTTAAATCATGTAATGAATAGATTATATGTGTAGTGATGTTAATGTTCTTAAATCATGTAATGAATAGATTATATGTGTATGACTATGAGTGCATGACTCATATAAACTATAGTATAAACTAGTGGTGTAAACGAGCCAAACCCGTTAGTGAGCTACTCGAGCTTGGCTCGAAAAATATTCGAATTCGGCTCGGTAATAATAGAGCCGAACTCGAGCTCGAGCTTTTCGAATTCTTTACCGAGCCGAGCTCGAGCTGCAAATTACTCGGCTCGTAAGGTTCGCGAGCCTTATCGAGCCTCTATTATTTTTAATTTTTTTATTATAAATATATTTTATACAAATATTTAAGATTATATATATATATATATATATATATATAATTGAATCGAACTCGAGACGAACCGATCATATTTCGAGCTTTTTTTAATATATAGTGAAATCAATTCGAGCTTTCGAGCCGAACTCGAGCCTATCGAACTTATTACGAGTCGAGCTTCGAGCTTGAAATTAAAGGCTCGGTCGAACTCGAGCCCGAGCCTTTTTAATCGAGCTCGAGCCTAGTCTGACAGTGTTCAACTCGGCTCGACTCGATTACACCCCTAGTATAAACTATGAACTTGTTTTAATCTTCATTATACACACATATAAACATCTCCTAGATTATAGATTACTTATTGTGTTTATGTTTAATAAATTGTACTTCTTATTTCTTAATTTTAGTTTTGGAATTACTTATTTATTGTGATTGACTTTATATTTTCAGGAATAACATAATGAAAAAGTTCTTCGAGAATTAAACTCCAAATGTTATTACATGTTTAAAACCCAACCCGACCCAACCCAATATATAGATCATAGGGTTGGGTTAAAAAAATATTTTTTAGATTAACGGGTTAAAATTTTACAAGCCGAACTTAATGGGTCGGGTTATTTTTTCCCTCCCAACCCGACACACCCGACCCACGTTCACCTCTAGCATGGAGAACTGAACACACGAGTCCATGACACTCATACTTATTTCAACAAATTGAGCTAGAGGCTCATTTGCTTATATTTTAATAACATCAAGTATTGAGCTAGAGACTTGTTTCTTAACATTGGGTGGCTCAACCTATATAGTTTAATATTTATACAAAATAAAATGATTCGAGACTTGAATAATTAAATCATTTCAATATACTAATTTTATACCCGTGTATAAACAATGGGATTATAATTATTTTTTAATATATATTAACACGACCCTTAACAAAATTAGTAAAATGATTGAAACGTATTTAAATAATTTGATATAAAGAAAAGTAAACTAATGTGACACAAAATTATCATTAATGACCTTAAAAATCAAAGGTGGACCTACGACCGATTTAGGATTAACTCCCGCACGAATTAAGTTTCACTGGATCCCATTTAACATGCAAGATCCAAATAAAATGAGTCCGGGCAGTAATTTATTTATAACTTAATTAAAAAGCAAATGAACTCTGCAAAATTAGTCCAATAACCCATATGTAAGGATAGTCCACATGTAATGTGAGGGATACAATCCATTCCGTATCCTAATTTCATTTTATTTATAAAAGAAACAGTTTATGATTTTAATTACTACTCCTCTATTATCAAATATAAATACTTGATATTAATTTTTTGTATTTTAAAAATGTTTTGAAATGCTTTTTTGAGTTATTTTCAAAATATAAAACGGCTCAGTTTCTTTGAATTAATATAAAATTATGCATTTTATTATTTCTAGAATAAAATAAGTTAACTTTGATATTAAAATTAAATAAATATTAATTATAACAAGTATAAATTATTGTGTATGTAATATATACAAAACTGTAAAAGTTTGAACATAAATATTAATAATTAGATATATTTTTAATAATTAAGTGTTGTACATTGTTAGTTGATTATGATATGTATTGGACGGTACTTATTTATAAAATTTAATCTTGAAAATTTGATTTTTATTTAAATGAAAAAATATCTATGAATTACTTTGTACAGATCGACTAAGTTCGACTCAAATTCAACTTGACTCTAATTTCTCACGAACAAAGTTGTATTCCTCTATTGATACATATTTGAGCATAAACTTTTCTTTAATTAAATTTAAAAACCTACTTGACTTGCTTTATAAAAAAATGTGACATGATTCAAGCAAGTTCCATTTATTCTTCTTAATTGACTAGGGGGAAATAAATTAATTTAAACCCAGGTAGATTCAAAATTCTAAACCCGCCCCTGATAAAAATTTTCATATATGATCATAATGTCATTAAATATGGCATTACCACGTATAGGTACAAAAAGTCACAATATATGACACATATATGTAACTTATATATTTAAAATATTTTATTCAAAAAACTCAAAATTTAAATTGAAAACCTTCAGTTAAAGTGACAATTATCTTATTTAAATAATAAAACTGACTATTAAATGATCTAATTTGAAACAAAGCAAAAAAAAATATTGTCATTTAAAACACAAAATATACTCGCATAATTTTAGCTTAGAGATTTATACACATAACGGTAGCATTTAAATCTTCTCAAAAAATTGTAGAATTTAAAAGTAATTAAATATAAAAATAAATGTTACCAAAAAATATATTATTTATGAAAATTAGTTACAACAAAAGACATTAATATATTAGAATAAATGTCAATTACTCTTAGATGGTAATAGTTTTAAAAAAAGACATATTAAAAGAACACTTACTTTTCAAAATGACATATTAAAACAACATTTATTAGTCAAAATAATACCAATTTAACTACTGTGCACTAAGATACATTTGAGTCTAAAAGAATTCAAGAAAATATATAACCCACGCGGGACACTTGCTGAATAATTAATTTAACTACTGAAATCAGGAGGATAGTAGTATCATCATATATGTTATATGAACCAAAAAATTGATAAGCACTAAAATGTCACTTATCAAATATCATTGTAATCCAGTAAGAATTAAAAAAAAATCAATTTAGAGTAAATTAGTTTATATGAATCATGAGATCTGTTTTGAAATTGTGAAAATTTTAGATAAAAAGTGTGGCATAAGTAACCGAATCAGTACTACCAAATTCTCCTATTTTATGGCAGGAAGACTCTACCCAAGAGTTAATTCTCTAAGCTTTTACTCCAGTAGTGCTCAAAGCATCACATTCTATCACGTTACATCCCACTGATGATAACCTTAATCCATTAGTACAACATGAATATTAAAAAAAAAACATTTTTACCTTAGAAATTTACTAAAAAGGCATTACTCTGCTAAAAAAATTCATAGATGTCTCAGGAACAGGGGAAGATCATCATACTAGAGCTATAAATGTAAATGAAACAACATCTATTCCATTTCTTTTGCTTTCATCACCCTACCTGAATTTATTGTCCATCACTCTATTAAATTAAAACCCACATTTTGTATTGTCGAAAATAACATGATTTTTTAACAAGTTAAAATCTCCATCTATACACCTTTCTACCTGGTGACCCTTATATCGGATTATGAGAATTCTTTACCATCATTAGTTAACTCATGCCCTATCTTTCTGGAACCAACTTTGTTGTTCTCTGAATTTTTACTTGAGCTTCTCTGTCACCAAAGTGAAGTATCTCCAAACATCACCTTTTTTCTTAAACGACTTTTAATCCATGTTCTCAATTCTCCATTTTAAGAACCTATAATCATGAAGAAGATAAAAAAAGCGCAATGAGTACTTATAAAAAAATTTAATAAAGTAGAAGTCAATCGTGGCTACAATTGCTTATAGCAAAAATAAGACATCCACATTTTAATAAAAAAAATCATAACTATAAACTTTTTTCTCAATTTCACTTGCACATATTATAACATCAATGTATTTTACAGATTATCTTCAAAATCAGATAAAGACAGAAGTCAAGAAAATATGTGCTACTTAACATAGCTTATAGTAAACAAGCACATTTACCTGGATCCGGGGGTTTCTGCCCATTATTTTTTTTAACTATGATATAGAATTCTAGGACTCTTTAATATTAGCTGGCATTAAACAACAACACTGTATCCTTTTACGTAGATTTCATTTATTTCATTTTTTTTTGATCACCTCATTTATCTCATTTGGAAAGAGTGGAACAAGCAACTTTTACAAATAGGTAAGAAGACTTGTAAAAGATAACCATCATTTTATGCTAGCAACATATTAGTTTTTCAACGTATTAGTATCAATCAATACCGAATTACCTTACATTTGACGAATGTGATTGAGGAGTAGAATTCTTAACATTTAACAATGAGAACATGACTCCTGCATATATAACAAATATGTAGGCAAATGAAAAGAAGACTGATGAATATAGTAGCACAAACTTCTGCACAAAAAAAAAAAACCAGACCAAACATATACCACAAATACAAATGTTAAAAGTATGTTAAAGTAGTATATTGTACCTGGATTATCTATGATGAATGTTGATGAATACATTTTGGTGATATTAATCATTGCTTCAACAGGTAGGATCGATAAGAGCGAAATATAAACCACAAATCAATCACACATATGTAAACATATATACACAAAATATGTTCAATTTGTAAAGTAAAAGCAGAAGAAGTAGTGAATGAAAATTCAAAACAATCAAACTCTTGTAATTAAGGTATACACACAATCAATCATATTTGTCGTTGAATTTCTTGTAAATTGTCTTCATTAAAACTTTCTCTGAAATTATCCTCGTTTCATATCCTGTAAAATCAAACAAACAGACATTAGTAGACAATAAATAAATTACACACATACACGTATATGAACATATTAAAAAGAAAAAAAAAGTACACGAAGATGGAGTGAAAGGAAAAAGACGAAAAAGGGAAGAACAATGATATTAATAAAGAATAATTTATAAATTAGGGTTATGAGAAGGAGATAATGATTGTTTTTGAATTTGAATTCTCGTTACGTGAGTCATGAATCTGTGAATGATATGATATGTAAGAAGTTTAGTTAGTTTAATATTTATTAAATGGTTAAAATAGCTTATATGGATTAAAAGTAATTTTTTTAATATTTTTAAATAGCTAAAGGGGTCGACCCATTGGGCAAATCTCATTTGCCCGACTCCCTCTTTAGCACACTTTTAGAATATATAGATATAAGTATTTATTATGTAATAATGAATGAGTATTAATGATTGAAATAAATTTTTTATGAATATTTCATATAATATTAATGATTAAATTTGTTATTAATTCCATATATTGTGGTATTATATATAGATATAGAGAAAGATTTGTATAACCAGCGCAAGTTGTGGTAGTTGGCAAGTATTTGGCGTTGATAGTTTGTTAGGTTTAACCAAATTCAAACAATAATAATAAATATTGGACAATTGTAGTAAAAATTGTGTATTTAATTCCGATTTCAAAAAATTGTAATGGATTAATAATAATTTATGTATTTTTTTTAAAATTGTTGTTTATTTTAATTTTGGGTAGAGTTTGACAAAGTTGATTTAAAATTAGTTACGTAAAGTCTGAATGATATAAATAAACTTATAACAAAATTTTGGTCTGAATCAAAAAAACTTAGAAAACATAACAAAAGTTACCCGAATCCTTCATTTGATAAAACCCAAAATAAATTTATGAATTTTTGAACAGTGCCAAAACTAATTTACAATTTATATAGATACACCAAAAGTGTAAAATATATTTTAAAATTCTAGTCCCACACACTAAAATTCCAAAAAATCTTCAATCTAATAAATACACGCACCCTTGTTTTGACGGTATGTACATTAAAAAAATAAAAAACTTGAGAAAGTCTTCTCTTCCTGTGTAAAAAAAGGACATACAGTAGCTACATTAATACACACAATACGTAACCAAATCGAACATACAAAAACACCCCCCCAATTTTCTCTCTTCCCACCGTTAGATCTATTCCACCGCCGGCGATTCCGATGCGGACCCTTCTCCGATCACTCCTCCTCTTCCTCGCCCTCCACGTCATCGTCTCGCCGGTCTCCGCTTCCGAGTCGGATCACAAGGTCCTCCTCTTTCCTTCACTCCCTCAAACCCTAATTTTCAATTCAGATCCCATAGTGTTGTGTTTATACATGCGTATCAGCTGTTTATTTGCATTTTTTTATTGTGTATTATTGTTGCGTAGATTTTAGATCTCAGCTTGTTTAGCTTTTCTATGTTGCTGTGTGTATTGTAATGCTGTGCTTGTACTTTTGTAGATTAGTAATTGGACACGCATTTTGCAACCTCCGTTATCCAGTTGTAGAATTTACGGACTAGTTTAGAACTCGTTTTCTTAGCTTTAGTTAAGTGCCTCCTAATGCAATTATAAAATTCGTAGAATTCAGTTCATTTATGGCCTGTATTTCAGAAAGACCAGTTCTTTCACGAGGTTTACACAGGTTGTGAGTTTGCGCCATTGGTTGATTAGGCCTCGGATTAGTCGTTTCTCCGAAGTTTGTAACGAACTACCTCTAAATTTATGAAATTACTAGATTTTTTTTAAAAGAATATAATAGTGCACATATTATTATTATTCGTGCGTGAAACACCGCGGGTATGATTCCCCGACCGCCAAGGTTTATAACTTCATCTTTTGAGTTGATTCACACACTCCCTGCGGCCCTGCCTGACTTTGTTATGTTTTCAGCTAACTTATTCATGTTTTAATTGGTGCCGCAGTCCTATAGTTAGTACTTACTGCAGAATGTAAATTTTCATCATTGTCTACAGCTTAGTTGATAAAAAAACTAAAAAATTTCTTAATTCTAATGGTGGCACTTTGGTTCCACACAATACTTTGTTGATGATACACACACACACACACACACACACATATATATTTGTATGGGAACAGCTTGCAATTTGATAGGAAGGGGAAGGGGAAGGGACTTGTACTTCGGCATTAGTCTCATAGGTGTCTATGATTTTACTTTTTCATATTTCATTCATGATCAGTGATTTAGGTGCCTATGAAATGTTTTTTTTCCCCCCGAAATTTTCAGTCTCCCTATAATGAGGCGGGATTTTGACCTTTTATTTTATAATCCAATTTTCTCTGGCTATTAACTTATAAAAGTTAAATACTAATAGAGTGCTTTAGTAGCTTAGATTTGTTTTATTGGCATGCACATTTAAGGCTTACATTGAAGATACGTTAATAGCTGTGTGTTTTGACACTATATAGGAAATCATTCTTTCCTTCTTTGACAGTGTTCCCAACTTTTTCTAAACTTCTGTCAACATTATTGCTGGCAGACATATACCCTTTCTTGATGCCACATTTATATTCTTTGCAGTATCAAGCAGATGACTCTGTAACACTATGGGTGAACAAGGTTGGGCCGTACAATAATCCCCAAGAGACATACAATTATTACAGCCTGCCATTTTGCCATCCATCTGGTCATGCTGGTCACAAGTGGGGTGGTCTGGGAGAAGTTTTGGGTGGAAATGAACTTATTGATAGCCAGATCAGCTTAAAGTTTCAAAGTAAATTTCTTTAAAAAAAAACACATTTTTAAGTGACAGGGATTCTATGTAGTTTTTATTATGAGGTTATTCTAATGTCTCTGATGCTGTCTATTACAGAAAATGTGGACAAGAGTACCATCTGTAAACTCGAGCTTGACGAAGCTAAGGTCAAACAGTTCAAGGATGCTATTGAAAATAGCTATTGGTTTGAATTTTTCATAGGTGTGTTGTGTTCTCCATTCTCTTTTAGCTGCTAAAATAGTGTATCATGAAGTTGTATTACTATAAGAGTCAGCTGTAGACTAGCAATCATGTAGGAACACATTCGTAAAAATTCGTGTTTAGTGCATCACTAATTTGGGCTGCTCGAAAACAGCAAAACAAATCATAGAAGGCTTTTTTAAGCAATATTGTTTTGTTGCATTACAGTTGGATCATGGATGACTATCTAAAGGGTGCAACTAATATCAAATATAATATATAGCTACTTCTGTAAAAAGAATGAAAATATATGCAAGTATAGTCAACAACTTATATAGGAGTGTATTTAGACATTTTAGCATGTAGGCATGTAATCTTTTTCTGTACAAGGAGCGTTTTGTTTAGACATTTTACCATCCACGTAGGCCTGTAACCTATTCTGTACCATTAGTCTATCACTGCTTTGTATGAATCAGTGATGGGCTGATTAGTGATTAACTAGAGTTATTCTGGTCTGATTAATTGCTAAGTTTGTCTTTTTTAACTAACCTTATAACATCACTTTCCTCTCTTTCTGATATCAATCTCTTGTTCTTTGACATGGTGTGAATGCAAGCTCAGATGATCTGCCACTATGGGGTATTCCATCCTGTAACTCTTTAATATACCTCTTAATGTTCTGTTCTGGGATTTTGCGCTTTAACATGTAACTTTCGTGAAAACTTAGGCTTTGTTGGTGAGCTACATCCTGATAGGAACAGTGATAACAAGCATGTTGTCTACACACATAAGAATATCATTGTACAGTATAACAAAGATCAGGTTTTAGCCTCTGACCCCAGAGTTCTTCTACACATTTTTTCTGTTTCTTCTTTCTTAAACCATGGTTTTCTTCTTGCAGATTATTCATGTTAATCTCACCCAGGAGAACCCAAAGCCATTGGAAGCGGGGAAAACATTGGACTTGACATATTCAGTAAAATGGGAACCGACTAATATCACTTTTGCTCATCGTTTCGATGTATACCTGGATTACCCCTTTTTTGAGCATCAGGTGAATGTTAAGAAAATTATTATCCCTTTAAGGCTTTCTCTGATATTCGAAATTGGATATGATGTTCTTTTGTTAACTGTATTGCAATTGTTAATTGACTTTTTGCAGATTCATTGGTTCTCTATTTTCAATTCGTTTATGATGGTTATCTTCCTCACGGGTCTGGTATCAATGATATTAATGCGAACTCTTAGAAATGACTATGCTAAATATGCTCGTGAAGATGATGATTTAGAAAGTTTGGTAAGTCAATGCTATTGGCGAGTAGTTTGCTTTTCCTGTTACTATTTTGCCATTTATTATTTATTGACACCATGTTAACAGGAAAGAGATGTAAGTGAAGAGTCTGGTTGGAAACTTGTTCATGGAGATGTTTTTAGGCCTCCACGCAGTTTGGTGTTACTCTCTGCTGTGGTTGGTACAGGGGCTCAGCTGGCTATGCTGGTTCTTCTTGTTATCTTGGTGGCCATAGTTGGTACATTATATATCGGGTATGTGTGATTAC
Source organism: Anethum foeniculum (assembly GCA_003724115.2). NCBI lineage: Eukaryota > Viridiplantae > Streptophyta > Magnoliopsida > Apiales > Apiaceae > Anethum > Anethum foeniculum. Next base: position 5,435 of record PHNY01206694.1, on the reverse strand, counting down.
TTTCGAAACAATTATAGGTTTATCTCAAATTAACACGTAGTTATAAACTACACTAAGGTAAATAAAAACTATTGTATCAGCTGTCGTGCTCTTTATTAGCATGACACATTTACGATATTTGTGTACACTTGTACCAATCATATAAGTTTAGATGTATGATGCAGGCCCTAGATTGGTTTGTGATTGTGGTATTGTTCCAGTTCAAACAAATACGAATCATTAGTATTATTAGTATTAAGGTAAATCAAACATTGGAGACTACAAGAATAAGCATGAAAAAGAACTCTCAAGAAAAGACTAATAGCCGATTACAGAGGAAACTTAACTATCTGACCATAGAACTACATGCAACCAAGACCAAGAAAAAGAACGTGTAGATCTCCAGAAACTCTTGTTTATTATGTTTTGTTTTTAATAAATGCAATCACGGTTCAGGTTCTAGCCATGATACGTCCTCATATATCTTGTCTTAATAGTTGCATCTCACTATTTTTTAGTGTAGAAGACATAAATTTGGTCACTGATATTTACCGTATCTGATTTTCTTTTCTGTTTTCATTCTGTCCGTTTCTTAACTTTTATGCCAACATTTTACTTGTCCCAGGAGAGGAGCAATTGTTACAACCTTTATTCTGTGTTATGCTTTCACCTCAATTATTTCTGGTTATGTAAGTGGTGGGATGTATTCACGAATGGGGGGTATGAATTCTCTTGCTTTATCTGTTAAATTTGCATAGGGCTTATATGCCTAACACTGTAAGTTATATCAACTTCTCATGCTTCTTTACAGGGAAGAACTGGATTAAGTCGATGATCCTGACAGCATCTCTATTTCCATTTTTGTGCTTCGGGATAGGTTTCGCTCTAAATACGGTTGCTATATTCTACGGGTCTCTGGCAGCTATTCCCTTTGGCACAATGGTGGTGGTTTTTGTGATTTGGGGTTTTATCTCCTTCCCTCTGGCTCTTCTTGGTACAGTTTTTGGGAGGAATTGGAGTGGTGCTCCAAACAATCCATGTCGTGTGAAGACAATTCCTCGCCCAATTCCTGAGAAGAAGTGGTATCTCACACCATCTGTGGTGTCAGTTATGGGTGGACTCCTACCCTTTGGCAGCATATTCATTGAAATGTATTTTGTTTTCACTTCTTTCTGGAACTACAAGGTAATAAGAACAATTCCCATGTAATATGTTTTTTTAGTAACTAGATAGATATATTTTATAGTTTCATATACAGAATATATAATAGATATCCTCCTCGTTAAAAGAAACAGTCTATAAATCCTTCTTTTTTTAACACTACACATGGTCTAACACCAGCTTTAGTACTCCAGTACCTTCTCTAAACATTTTAATTATATGAAAGGCTGAGAAATAGTAAGAAGCTAAGAAGCGGAATAAGCTCAGAAGTGTGAAACCACTGAAAACTTGAGAACGTATAGCTTTTACAATATTTGGCATTATCTCCTGGGTAGGATTTTTCTATGCTTACCCTTCAATTGAACAATTTTCTTTCCTTTAATATACAGGTGTATTATGTCTATGGTTTTATGTTGCTGGTCTTTCTGATCCTCCTAATCGTGACTGTATGTGTGACAATTGTGGGAACATATTTCTTGTTGAATGCTGAAAATTATCATTGGCAGTGGACTTCGTTCTTCTCAGCTGCTTCCACAGCTGTTTATGTGTACTTGTATTCAATATATTATTTCTCAGTGAAGACTAAGATGTCAGGATTCTTCCAAACAAGCTTCTACTTTGGATATACTTTGATGTTCTGTCTTGGTTTAGGAATTCTATGCGGTGAGTATAATATTTTCATAGTTCTATCTTATTATGTATCTGAATTAAGTAATATTTGCTGATGTTTTAATTGCTAAGATTGATAGTCTGTGTTGGTAAAAACCTTAAATGAGAGTGAGAGGGAAAGAAGTTGTAAGAAATAGATTAGCAAAGTCTAGTGAAGTCCAAAAAAATAACATGTGGATTATTAGATGGCCTACTATCTCAAATATTGTAAGAAAAGCTGTAGCACAATGACAATATGGATATATGCTGCTGTTTGGAGATAGTTTGTTGGCAACCCGTGGGATTCCTTTTAAAAAAAAAAAAAAAAAAAACTAATGACGATATAACTGTTCACACAATTCCATTATTTTCTATCTGTAATTGACTTTGGTATTATGTGTCTGCATCAATAATTCAGGAGCTGTTGGTTACTTGGGCTCCAATCTTTTTGTAAGGAGGATTTACCGAAATATCAAGTGCGACTAATTGTTTGCAACTAAGGTGTTCAAGGTTGCTTCCTGATGCTTATTGGACAATTGAATTGATTGGAAGCATTTACTCCTATTTGGAACGTAACATTCTTCAGAAGTAAAATCCACAACCATCAAGGATGCATGCAAGTGTTCCGGTTTGGAAGAGCCCATTTATTAATACTTTTTTCTCCTGGGCTGTAGAAGAAAGCTTTATTACTTTAATTAGAATCCGGAGATTGTTTGTAAGCTTGAAGGTTGGTGTGATGTTGTTAGACTCATCTGTACTGATCTGTAATGTAATTAGTGCTCTCTTACTGCATCCTTCAATGCTTACTGTTTAATCTTACTGTATACTGTTACTGCAGTAATTTTCAAGAGCAGAGGGAACGAATTTTGTGGCCGTAAACTATGAGGCTTTAAACAATTATTTCTTATATAATACATATTTCAGTATATTGTTATATTTAGGTTTGTTAAATCTTATCCAACGTGTATCATCATCAATTTAGTTTCCACATCCTGCTGAACGAGTTCCTCATCATAAATTAAATTATGTTTTACTGAAATCTATTGTAGAAAGGATTTCTCCTTGATAAAGTTATAGAGAAGAATGGTATTGGTATCTTTAAAGCAAACTTGAAAATAAGCCGCGCTTCGCGGCAGCATTATAATAATATTTGTAAAAAATTTATTCTATATTATTTTATTATTAAATATTATAACAAAATAGTTTTTTGAGTTTTGAATATATTTTATATAAAATAACAAATTTTTACTTAAATTTAAATACCAAATAATATGTATTACATTGAACATATAAATTGTATAAAATAAAATATTATTTCAAAATTATAGAAACTATATAATCAAGATACGACTACATTACAGTTATTATAATTCAAAACTTATTAATTTGTCACAATTCCGAGATCTATTTCTTTTCGCCCGTCACTAACAACATCAATGCCATCGATGTAGGTCAAGCAACCAATAACTTTTAAAAAAGGATTGATTAAATCATATTATACATATAATATAATGATATATTGATTAAAAAATTAGGAAATTAATGATAGTATTTGATCAAAATACCTGAGAGCGTTGATGTCATTAGTACGTGTATCAATCATGTCGTTAGATATGAATTGAAATCCATGCAGAGATATGTTGATAATTCATTCTTCAAATTTCAACAATACGTGAGGGCAGTTATGCGTAAAAAGAGCAATTTAGATCCATGTGATAAGAGTCTATATTGACCTGTACTTGCAACAACTTTTAAATTCTTGATGCTATAAAGACAGTCTTCCTCTAATTGATGTTAAAATGGAGAAATCAG
>PHNY01206673.1:22182-35299 GCA_003724115.2 Anethum foeniculum | reverse complement strand
GGGGGGGGGGGGTGTAGTGTGTAAGCTGATTAGATTTTAGGTGATGTTAAATTGGCGTGCTCGGTTTTGGTTTTTTTGGTGTGTGTTTGTGTTACTGTTTATGATGCTTAAATGTTTTGTTGTCTTTCAGCATCAAACAAATGGTGTACATGACAACTATAACACTGAATGATTGTATGTGTTTATAGGCTCAGAAGAGAAGTGTAAGGCTATAGCTTCTCGGTGGAACCAACATGTTTCTAAGGTCATTCCGTTATGTGAAAGCTACTTAAAGTTTCAGCATCCCGAGTCATTCTACGAGTTTAATGATGTTGGAAAGGACCTTAAACATGTTAGTTTTTCTTTTATCCCCTTATATCATATGATTTCCGATTATATATGATTTGTTTGATTATATTTTATTCTCTGCGTAATGCAAAGCTTAATACGTCATTGTGTGATTTAGCTATAGAAAAAATGTCATCGTATGTATTAATATTGACTTAAATTGTTTACTTTGGAGTTACTGGATTAAGTTGCGTTGAAATAGGTTAGCATAATTATCAATAGTACCTAAGTACAATTTCCGTCATGGGACTGAAGGGAAAAAATATTTGCAAATCAAATCAATGGTTAGTATTACAATGATAATAAGAAGGATAAGTTTCTACAATGGAGTTTGGGTATAATAAACAAAAGAAAAAATTTCATGTTGAGATTGGAGACGAAATTGCTGTATTTGTGTTTTTTTTTTCTTTAGGAATTTGTGTGGGTCACGGTGCACCTAATACTTTCAGGTTAGATTAGTAAGTTCACATTCTTATGCTTGTCAGTATTGAACTGCCTATTAAAAATTGTGATATGTGATATTGTTTAAGCTTTAGACCTTTATTATAGGAAGCTTGGGAGTTGTAAATTTTGTATTATTCAATTTGCAGCAAGTACCTTGCATTACGACTGTGTATATGCAAGGAATTTTGCTTTCAGAGTATTAACAATCTTAGATAAACTTACTGAAGGTTTGATGTTCTATTGCAGTTAACATGGTCATTTAAAAGGGAAGGGATTGATATGTTTTACTGGTGAGTGTGCAAACATTGCCAATACCGATATATAACTGGACTATTGGGCTTTCTCATAGATGAAAATATACATTTAAGGGTATGGTTATTCATTTATGTCTGTATTCTGTGCTTAATAATTTTATATTGAATATCAGCACAAGAAACAATGGTAGGGCATGCACACTCCAGAGCCGTTTTGATGGTGTTGACGTACTTAAAATTTCTCATACCGAAACTACTTGTTGATTTCTTCTCTGATTCAATGCCATTTATGCTCTCCAACAATAAAGAGGCGTCACATGACTACACAATAAACCACTGTTTGTGTTGTTGCTACCTAATTACTTCTAGGAAGTATGAAGCATTATCAAGCCTTTATATAGAATAGAAATAAGAACACTTGCACCATTTCAAAGTGCAGATGCAAGTGTATATTATATCTTATAAGTGTTATTTTTAATATCCACTGAGCTCCTTTCTTTGACCTTGTTATAATTTTTGTATTGGTTATTGACATATCCTCCCCAATCTTAGGTAGTCATTCACTCATACACCCATCCAAGTTCTAGTACATACCAGGCTTTTTTTCTAACATGTACAGAGGATATACTGCCCCAGAGTGTGCAATACATGGTCAGTTACCTGAAAAAGTAGATACATAAAGTTTTGGGATCGTAGTCCTTGAAATAATTAGTGGCAGAAGGTGCAATGATGTTCAATCTACCAACGAATGCCTGCTCCAAGATGTAAGTTCTTGTATGATCACTAGCCACATAATGTACATTAACTTTTTTTCAGATGATATGTTATGCACATTTGTTTTTGTAATAGGCATGGAGATGTACGAGAACAATATGTATATGGATTTGATGGACAAGACCTTAGACCCTAAATAATACATGATAGAAGATGTTAACAATTGTTCGGAGAATCTACAGTGTCATCAAGACCTTCAATGTCTCAAGTTGTTGCCATGCTCTTAATAAATCTTTCTGAAGAATGTAAACTACCACATAGAAGCATGTCAATGGAATCACATATCAGGATCCCGGAATCTGCATCTAATGCATTATCAATTGCAACTGCTACTACTACTTCATTTATAGGTTGTTAGATTGTATTATTCTTTGTTCTATTTGACTACGCTACTTTGTTATCCTGGACTAGTAGGAGGCACTAGTTCAGGTTTCTCATTTTGTACCATAATATATTTTCTTTTTGTAAAGTATAAAGTATGCTTCATAATGTTTAATGTAACTATATCATATTTTTATATGTATAAGAAAACTTAGAGCATCTTCAACCTTAATAACTAAAATGAATTATCTAAAATTTTGTTGAATCAGTAAAAATATGTATTTAAGTGGTATTAGCTATAATGATTATAATAATTAGCTATATTCAAAAATATTATAATTTCCATATATATATATATATATATATATGAAAATTTTATATGTTAAAATAAATTTAGTTAATATTTAATTAAATGCAACTGAAAATAATATTAATAAAAAAGCAAGCAAACATTAGCTCCACAAATAAAAAATATTGCAAGCTAGCACATACTTTTCAACATAAAAAATAAAATATACTCTAATTAAACAATTATTGAAATCTGTCTAACAGTCAAATTGAGTCAAAACAAAGCAATAATCCTCCACGTTAGTACATAACAAAAGAATGACCAACACGTGTAAGTAATAGCCCTCAATTAATACAGTAAAATCATCCAACATAAATGTCTTTCTTTTATTGTGACTAGAGGATCGGTGTGGTGACCTACGCGCCGTCAGCCGCGACCAGAGATCGAGTCATCTCGCTGGAGCTCTGATAAGTAAAATGGAAGAATCTAGACACACAGTCTTGAAACTCCTCCCATCCGACTCCAAAACACCCGTTTTTATAAAAAGCAATTGGTACCAATCTCACTTTGAACTCTTGATAACTGATGGACATTATGTTTGGTATTGCAACGGTACTTTGCACACACTCTCTATCTCTCTTTTGATAAATCTAGATAAGGTTTAGGAATTTGTATTAGGTAAAAAATCTTACTAGTATTTGCATATCACTTAATTCAATTAACCATGAATTTAAAGTTAGGTCTTGTTTTAATCTTGTTTTATGTTAATAAAATGTGAATTTACAGTTTACGATGTTGTAATTGCTAATTTGTATCTTTATGTGCTGATAATTTTTATCTTCAACTTTTCGATTGCGTTATTGTACAATATAATGTGTAGTTAAACCTTAAAGTGTAAATAAATAGAAACCGGAAAATTTTATTCATTTATCGAGGCTAAGAACACAGGACAGGAAAATTTATTGCTTTAATGTTTCATTGTCTTTCGGTTTTGTTAGGACATTGATTTGTATAATTTGAGATATTGGGGGTTGGGGTGGAGTGTGTAAGCTGATAAGGATTTAGGTAATGTTAAATTGGAGAACTCGGTATCGGTTGTTTTTTTAATGTTTGTGTTATTGTTTATGCTGTTACTTTAATATTTTGTTGTCTTTCGGTTTTCTCGGGACACTGTTTGTATAATACGGGCCTAATGAGATATTGGGGGAGGGGGTGGAGTGTGTAAGCTGATTAGATTTTAGGTGATGTTAAATTGGCGTGCTCGGTTACGGTTTTTTTTTGTGTGTTTGTGTTAGTGTTTATGATGCTTAAATGTTTTGTTGGCTTTCAGCATCAAACACATGATGTACATGACAACTATAACACTGAATGATTGTATGTGTTTATAGGATCAGAAGAGAAGTGTAAGGCTATAGCTTCTCGGTGGGACCAACATGTTTCTGAGTTCATTCCTTTATGTGAAAGCTACTTAAAATTTCAGCATCCTGAGTCATTCCACGAGTTTAATGATGTTGGAAAGGACCTTAAACATGTTATTTTTTGCTTTTACCCCCTTATATCATGTGATTTCCGATTGTATGCATTTGTTTGAGTATGTTTAATTCTCTGCGTAATGCAAAGCTTAATACGTCATTATGTGATTTAGCTATAGAAAAATGTCATTGTATGTTTTAATATTGACTAAAACTGTTTACATTGGAGTTACTGGATTAAGTTGCTTTGTGATATGTTATCATAATTTTCAATAGTACCTAAGTACATTTTTCATCATGGGACTGAAGGGAAAAAATATTTGCAAATCAAATCAATGTTTAGTATTGCAATGATAACAAGGAGGATAAGTTTCTACAATGGAGTTTGGGTATAACAAAATATTATGTGTATTCAAGTGGGAAATTTTGTGAACAATATTTGCAAGTCATTAAAGTACTTGAAATTATGTATGTAATAGGTGTATCTTATAGAACAGATTTTGATTGTAAATGGTAGCTCCTCGTATGCATGCAATTAAATGACTAATAGTAAATTTTGATTGTAAATGATAGCTCCTCGCATGCATGTTATTAAATGACTAATAGTAAATGACTGACTTGTTCTTATAATTCTCCATATCTTAAATAAATAGGAGGAAGTCGTTAAAAAAACTCAGTTATCTAAGAAGCTAAAAGAGGAAGCTGAAAAATGTCTAGCACAGAGTGAGATCACTACACATTCTATTATGCTAAATAATTAAAAGTGGCCATATATACGCATAAGTATTATGCGTGTCCTCCTTGTGAGATCACTCCACATTCTATTATCACTCCACATTCTATAAGATCAATGCGCCACATTTTGAGTTAATGCCATATCGTGTACTCCCTCCGTCCACTCATTTCTTTACATGTTTGGCACGTCTTTTAAGGCTATTATAAAGTATAGTTTCATAATTTATTTTTGAAATTTTCTTTTTCTGAATAAAAATTCAACCATTATATTTTTATTTAGAAGAAAAAAAAATTAAAATAATTTAGGGAACTATACTTTATAGGAGCATTAAAATATGTGTCGAGCCCCCGTCCCCCAATGTAAAGAATTGGGTGGGACGGAGGGAGTATTATTTGGAGTCCTAAACACCATTTAATGTTACGTTTTTTATATTTTTTTTATTTAATATTTTTAAAATTTAAGAGTGTACCCTATTTTAACATTTTTTTTAATTTTTTAAAGTTTAGCAATTCCCTTTTGAATTTTAGAAAAATTTGAATAAAAGATATACCGGTTTATGGTTTAGGGTTTAAGCCCTAAACTCTAGAACCTAAACCCTAATTAATCTAGGATTTAGGGCCTTTATGCCCTAAAAATTAAAAGTGTAAACTCTAAATTAAACAATTTTAAAATTTAAGGGTGTCCCTAATTTAATAATTTTTTCCAAGCCCTAGGAACCAAAAGTGTGACTCTAAATTAAACGATTTTAAAATTTAAGGTTGTATCCTAATTTAATAATTTTTAACATTTTAGGATTCAACAATGCATTTTTGAGTTTTAAAAATATCTTAAGAAAATAAAAAATGTTATACCGATATGTGAATATATGTTTCATATGTTGGAGATATTTCATTAAGGTATTTGGGTATAGTTATTATAACTAATAATATTGAATAAAAATCTAAACAAGCTACGCATATTTACCATATGTAATTTTTCCCTAACAAAAAATTATACTCCTAATTAATAAATTAACAAGAGGAGATGAGGAGGGTTGGATGCCCGTTGGTTTTAGTAAATTAATCCAGCCGCTTCAGTTCTCTCTCGTTCAGTATTTCACGTGTCTCTTGATAAGAAAACACTCAGTCTGTTTTTTCAAACCCTAATTTTGCGCCAGAGTTACTTAAACATGGATGAAAATAACGATAAGAAGAGAAAAGTTAACAAGAAGCTAAACAAAGCATCAAAACCTTGGGAAAAAGCGATGAGTAATTTTACGGATGATTTATGGATTGAAGTTTTCCTACGCCTTCCCTTGGAGTCACTGCTTCGATTCAAGTCGGTTTCTAAATCATGGCTTTCCATCATTTCTAGCCATCGTTTTGCCAAATCTTACCTGGCCACCGCAGCAGCAACAGACGATGAAATTTCCATTGTACACAGTGAAGTAGGTGATTATAAAGATGAGGATGGTTCTTTTTCCTTGTTCCACCTTGATTCGGGTCGCGTTATAAAGAATCTGCAGTTTCCGTACTCGCAAGGTGAGTATCCCTTTGAGTCAGTTACATCTAAACTTATAGGTTCAGATTGCGGCATTGTTTGTGTTTCTGTTGATTTATTCGACTGGCCTGCTGCTAAAAAGAAATTTGATATTTTCCTATGGAACCCTGCAACTCAACACTCCAAGCTCATTCCCTCTTATACTTTACCTGATAATCATTATACAACTGGTGCTTTAGGTTTTGGTTTCGATCACATAGATTTAGATTTTAAACTTGTTAGAGTTGTGTCCAGTACTACTGCTGAGGTCTATTCTTCAAACATGAATGGTTGGCGAAAGATTGATGAGCCGATTGATTATGTATCCAGCCGTTTCCATGCATTTCACGGATTTTTGTTTGCTATATCTGGATATGATTATAGTAGTATGATGGCTTTCAATTTAAACAAGGAGGTGTTTATTTGTGGTATTAAACTCCCCGGTGGCAATTTTGATGATGATAACAGTTTTATTGATATTACCGACTTCAAGGATAGTATTGCTGTCATTAATTCGGTTGTAAACGAAGGTAAGATTCACTTGTGGACATTAGATGATGAGACGTGTTTGTAGTGGAGTTGAGACATTGTGGACAAAAATGCTCAGTGTTGATGTCGGTGTGCCATTTGATTTCCTTTTCAGTAATTCTCAGTTTTTACTAATTGAAAAAGATGGGGAGCGGTTTTCTCATGACTGGAACAACAAAGTGACCACAAATATCCCTAGTCATCCTTATCTTGAAAGGGAAGAATTTTTCAAGTATACAAAGAGCATGTTTTCACTTGTAGGGTTCAAACGTATCAAGTGGGCTGCTTCATCTCCGAGTTCGCAAGATTCGTCGGACTGGGATGAATGAAAGCATTTTCTACCAAAGATAAAGATGATAGTATTACATATCTACTATACCGGAAAGTAGTAGACATGGGGCTGGTAAAAGTGATGTTGGAGATGATTTAGTGTTTGGTGATTGTGTTTGAATCTGCTAGCTGATGTTTTGCTAGCTGACATTTTGTTACTTATGATTTACCTTTTAAGACTTTTGAAGTACTGTCTTTATTGGTTTCCTATTAATTTTATGATTTATTCGGGAACGATTTTAAGAACCGTTTTGGGGACTCTAGCATTTCTTATATGGATATTGGTGCGTATATGTTATATATACTTGTATTCTAAAATTTATGGTTATTACGTAGGACAGGTACACTCAATTTCTAATGTTTGTTGCATTTCAACAACTAAGAGTCTAAGAGGTGTTTATATCCTATTAATCTCCCTGCCAGTGCTTTTGATAATTATCATCAACATTGATTGCGATGTTGATGCCCTTCAAGGCGTGTTTAAGAACACCAGGAATGGACTTTTTTCAAGATAAACAGCTTTTGGTAGGTTTAGTTTCATCGTCTCAAAACATGTAATCTGCTCAAAGCAATAATCAGAGAAAAAAATTGCTGCATAATTGTTTTAGCTTACAATTTTGCATCGATTGATGCTTCAAAAAGGTTTCATGGTCAGTTTGATCGCCCATCATATGGCAACCTTTGCAAAACAATGTGATCATTTGTCAATTTAGTCTAATATATATGAGTATAAACTTATGCAGGACATATAAACAACGTGATCATTTGTCAATCTGGTCTAATATGAGTATAGACTTATGCAGGACATATAAACAACGTGATAATTATCATCAGCGTCAATGTCATAGCCCAAATCCCTTGATTTGACGAAGAGGTACAAAAAATAAACAGATGAAGCCAGGATTAAATTTATAAAATTAAACAGAGCTTTTTAGCGGTGTTAAGAGACAGGAGCTGTGAATTATACAAAGAAATGAATACATAAAAGAGATTGATTATTAAGACAAATTAGTTACAATTGATTTATCTATACACTGTGTATATGCTAGGCTGTTAAGACAAAATGAACCACTGCACCAGTTCTAATTATCAGGTAAATAAGGCATGACATGCAGTGGCACCCTCCAGGGCCATCACAGAAACTACAATTTAGTGTTCTCTGCATTATTATTATAGTGTACTCAATCGTCTACCTCAACTCATGTAACACTAATCATATTGGTATAATGATGAAAATAGAACTCATTTATTTAAAATTCCAATGAAAATAGAACTGGAAAATTGACAGGAAAACTGAACAGAATGATGCAAGTGCAACCACATTGAGAATCACAATGCCTAAAAAACAGAAGACAATAATGCAACCAATCAAATGATCATGTACCATGCACAATGCATGTGTTTGAGGATTGGATAAAAGTGTTTGATTATGTGTATATTAAATCGATGTATATTGAAGTTCATGCAACTGAAAGTGTTTTCCATATGCAAGTGATGAATTAATTGGGCTACAGCTTCTAACTCAACTACTCATGTCCAGATTTTAGGTATGTACACTTTTGGACCGATAGCTCAACAAGTAAATCCCGGTTTATCCTATATATGTTCCTGCCCATATTCCAGGCAGTAGCTGTACTACTTGAAGCGCTATAGTTGTGGGAAAGTTGAAATATATAATGCAACTGATCTTAAAGGTGGTCTGCAGCAGTCGAGAATCAAGACCACAGGAAGGGGGAAGTCACATTATGAAACTTTTTGACTCGTAAACAACACTTGAAGTTACGTTTTTAACAATAAAACGCAACTTAAAAATACATTTCATTTAATTTTTATTAATATTTTATATTTTTATACATTTTTTCTTGGATTTTAAAAATATTAAAATTTTAAAATAACTTTTTAAAATTCAAACGTGGACCTTATAGTTCAACAATTTTTAACTTTTACCCCAATTTGATTTTAGAAACATTTAGGAAAAAAATAAATAATTAATTAATATAACGATTTAGAGTTTAAGATTTAGGGTTTAGGGGGCCTAAACCCTAGAGCCTCGATCATAATTTAATCTAGGTTTAGGGCCTTTAGCCATCGTAGAAAGTAGGAACCGAACTCTAATTATTACTCCTCCATCCCGTTTATATTGGCCACATTTCCTTTTTCGTCTATCCCAAAAGTATTGAGCACATTTCCTTATTAAAGCAAAAAACATGTTAAATATGTTAAGTTTTTCTAAAATGTTAATAGTTGATGTTAAATTTGGTAACTTTTAACTGAGTGCTAAATACATGTTTTTTGATTGATGGCTAATATTAGTGGGACGGAGGGAGTAGTTGTTATTTATATTTTAAGGGTTCACCGATTCCTAATTTGAGTTTTAAAAATATTAAAATATATGTATAATATATGAACAAAACACCACTTAAAATAACGTTTTAAGTTTAAAAACACAACATTTCAAGCATTTTGGGTAAGAAAAAAAAATTAAAAATTAATAAAAATTAAAGACGCAATTTGAAGTTTTGTTTACATATTAAAAAAAAAGAAAAATAATAATCAAATTGCAAAACGAAATTACGGTTTGCATGAACAATTGAAGTTTTCTTTGATTAACATTTGGGGCATTTTTTTTTTCAAAATAGGACATTTGGGCGGCTTTTCTCTTATCATTTGTCGTTTCTATGTCAGGGCGTCTTTAAAGATTGGTATGTTATTTTCAAACCCTAATTTTACTCTTTTGAATATATGGGTGAAAATAACAAGAAGGAGAATAAGAGAAGTCTGGAAATTGTGATGAGCAGCTTTACGGATGATTTGTGGACTGAGGTTCTCCTGCGCCTTCCAATTAAGTCATTACTTGCATTCAAATCAGTTTCCAAATCATGGTTTTCCATCTTTTCTAGCCATCGTTTTTCCATTTCTCACTTTGCAAATATTGCTGCCAACGATGATGATGACATTCTCATTACACACAATGAGTCAAGTGATTATTATCAAGAACACGACGGCTCTTATTCCCTCTTGCACCTTGATTCTGGTCGTAATCTTAAGAACCTTAACACAACATTGTCTCAACTTTATAGGTTCGGATTGTGGCATTGTTTGTGTTGCTGTTAATTTATACAAATGGTGTGCTGCGAAAAAGAAATTTGATATTTACCTATGGAACCCCGCAACTAAACACTCCAAACTCATTCTCAATTATACTATTTCTGATATGTGTTGGACAACTGGTACTTTTGGCTTCGGTTTTGATCACATTGATTTAGATTTCAAACTTTTTAGAGTTGTGTCCACTGCTCTTTCTGCGAGGTCTATTCTTCAAACAGGAACTGTTGGCAAAAGATAGAGTCCGAGCCGATTGATACTCCATCCACTTTCCATGTACTGCATGGATTTTTGTTTGCCATTGGACATGATAATAGTATGATGGCTTTCAATGTAAACAAGGAGGTGTTTATATGTGGTATTAAACTCCCTGTTAGTTCTTTTCATGAAAACGAGACTTCTAGTGATATTGGTATCATCAAAGATACTATTGTCGTGATTATCACTATTTTCAGCCAAGGTATGATTAACTTGTGGACATTAGACAATGAGACATGTGTTAGTAGCGGAGTGGATGCATCGTGGACTAAAGTTCTCAGTGTTGATGTAGTTGATGTAAATGTAGATGTGCCATTTGACTTCTTTAGCATCCTTTTGCAGCAATTTTCAGGTTTTACTAATAGAAAAGGATAGTGTTCCGTATTTGTATAACTGGAACACAAAAGTGACCAAAAAAGTCCCTATATGTCCTTATCTGGACAGGGGTCAATTTTTCAAGTATACAAAGAGCTTGTTTTCACTCGTAGGATTCAAACGTGTCAAGTGGGCTGCTTCATGTCCGAGGTTGCAAGATTTGTCAGACGGTGATGAATGAAAGACCAACAATAAAGCTTATAATGTTGCGCATCTACTTTACTGGAAGGTAGTAGACACTGGGCTGGTGGAAGTGATGTAAGAGATGATAAAATTTTCGGTGATTATGTTTCAATCTGCTAGTTGACATTTTGTTACTTAATTACGTTTCAACTTTTAAGACCTTCGAACTGTGTACTTTATGAATTTCCTATTAATTATACGAGTGTTGGTGTTTTTGTGCTATGTACTTGTATTCCAAAATTTATGGTTATTACAGAAGACAGGTAGACTGATTTTCTAGTGTTAGTTGCATTTCAACAACTAAGATTATCAACATTGCGATGTTGATGCCCTTTCAGGAGGGTTTGTAAACAACATGAAATTTTTCAAGACAAATAGATTTACAGAGGTTTGATTTCATTTTCTCAAAACATGTTATCTGCTCAAAACAATATCAGGAGTGAACTACTACTGCATGATTGCTCTAACTTGCAATTTGTCATCGACTGATGCTTCCCAAAGGTTTCGTGGTCATATGGGTTGATCACATTATATAGAAACCTTCTATGTACAGAGGTAACAGAACTGCAAAGCAAAAACATCGTGATCACTTGATATGTTAACAGAACTGCCAGATTCCAACTTCGATATGTAAATGTCATACGTATCTGCTCCAGGGCAAAGAGCAGAATTTTAATGATAAGAATTTACATCTGTTTTTAGCAACTAGGTTATTAGCATGTTACCATTTGATTCATTTCCGTCATTAATTTAGTTATGATCCAAGCAATTAAGGGAAATGTAATTAACAATGCTAAAAATGAATGGGTTGAGAGGAGCTCAAGTGGTAAAACTATCCTTTGTCGTCCCCAAGGTGTTGGGTTCGATTATCACCTATATCGAATATTTATGTTGAACAGATACTAATGAGTATCCTTAGACTATATATAAAAAAACAATGCTAAAAACGAAATCAACTTGTTTGTATAATTTGATTAAGAAGTGGCAAGGATCCTAGAAAATAGATTCAAACGAAGAGGAGAAATTGCATAAATAATCCATGTTTAGCGGTACGTAGCTATCTATCTAGCTAGCCAGCTAAAGAAGAAGAAGAAGAACTTGGCAAGAGGAAACTCAAAAGCGAAATTCAAAAGCAAAGCAAATGCAGTCAGCTGTATAATGAACGAACGGCCTGTCAAATAGTGACCTTACAAGAATGAAGAGAAAGAAATGTGAGGGGAAGATGAAGCAGTGTTTTGGTGCCTTTAAGCCACAGCAGTCCAAGTGGTAGGGGGATGAAGCCTTGGTCCAGTGTCCTCCCTCCACAGTTACTAGCTTTACAGTACTCCTTGTTGAATTAGAGGCTGGTGTTCCCCTTTAATTCCAATGTTCCAATCTTGGGTCCAATCATCAGCACCCATCACAAAAGGTGATCTGATGCCTGTATTTACAAGACCCTGGCTTTAGTTTCTATATTATATTACACATGTTTTTCGAGCACAAGATTTTTTTTCCCCCTTCGAATTAGAATGAATGATAAAGTATGGTAGGAAAGAAAGGCAAAAAAGTTATAATGATTGTGTAGGTACAACAAAGAATATGTACATAAAGTGAAAAGACTTTATAAATAAATATGTTTCTTAACAATAATTATGAAAATATTACTAGTTCTTTGAGTCCTCTTATGAGACTTAAGCTTGAATTTTGAAAAACATGTACAAGTTCTTTGAGTTCTCTACTTCTCTTGTAAAACCTAGACTGTGTTTTCACATTGAGAATTATTTGCGTAGAAGAGATGTCAAAGGAGCTTCTTCCTTTCCAAAAAGATCCTCCTATATTTAAATATAGGAGGATATTCCTTGTCAATCATGGTTTTCCATCATTTCAAGCCATCATTTTGCCATTTCTCACCCTCACGGTCACTGCTAAAGATTCTGAAATTCTCGCCGTACAGTTAGGTGATCACAAGGATGGCTCTTTTTCCCTCTTCCACAACGGTTCAGGGTCACATTCTGAAGAATCTCAAATTTCCTTTGAGCCGATAACATCTAAACTTAAAGGGTTCGGATTGTAGTACTGTTTGTGTTTCTGTTAATGTGACGGGTTGCCGTCCTGTTAAAAAGGAATTTGATATTTACCTTTAGAACCCTGCAACTAAACATCCAAGCTTGTTCCCCCTTAACTATACCTGTTGACAACTGGACAATCAGTTTTTTTGGCTTTG